>PVIC010054108.1:0-11644 GCA_004025085.1 Thryonomys swinderianus
TTTACTAAATTCTTGACATAAGTTACTATAAAGATCAGGCAAATAGGGAAGAGTGCATTACGTTCCTTGGGTTGATATAAATTTTGCTTAAACCATAAGGTTTGAGAATGTCTAAATGTAAAGCACAAAGTTGTTTTGTTTTCCTTTAAAACTGGATTTAAATTTAACTTTTAATATTACGAAGTAATTTTTTTTTAGACAGAGTCTCACTTTGTAGTTCAGGCTGGCCCTAAGCTCACTATGTAGCTCAGGCAAGCCTCAAATTCAGCAATTCTCCTACCTCTGCCTCCTAATTGCTGGGATTATACTCATGAGCCACTGTGCCCAGCACTGTGGTATGTGGTATGATTGCTGGTAGGAGTGAGTCACCACACACAGTATTGTTGTGTATGGTTACTAGGGATTGAATCAGGGACCTTGTGCTTGCTACGCAGGTGCTGGAACCACTGAACTAAATCTCCAGCCGCCAAAGCACATTTTTTGTTTCTTATTCCATTATGCATTTTAATCAAGTTTGGGCTACATGAAGCATATATAAACAATTTCAAAACTTCCATAAAGATTATAGTAGCAGACATGATAGCAAGATTAAAATTTAATTACTTAGTCTGATGTGCAATACAACAGTTGTCTGTCATGTGCATTTAACTTGAAATTAAACAACACTGAAAATTCACTTCTTCAGTTGCACTAGCCGTATTTAAGAATCTTCTTAGCTTCTAGAGGCTACTATATTGGATAGAAGATATGTAGAACATGTTCATCACTGCAAAAAGTTCTTTTAGGTAGTATTGACTGAGACAACTTGGGTTTGCGAGGTTTTTCTTTTAAATAGAGTATCATACAGCAGCAGGGAGTGTAGCTTAGAAGTAGAGAGTTTGCCTATCATACTTGAGGATCTGGATTTGATTCCTAGCACTGCGAGTAGAACAACTCTTGCCCCAAGAAATATATAATGAAACTAAAAAAAGAAAGAATGATGCAAAGTTGAAAAATAGATCAAGGCTAGGTGTCGAGGCACTATACTATGACATACACTAAGGAGGTGAAACTTTATCTTGAAGCAGAAGGTCAGCTACTCAGTTATAGGGTAGGGGTTCACATGACTAAAAACTGCATTTTAGAAAGAACACTTCGTTAATTGCATAGAGGGAATTGTTGGCATTGGTCTGGGAGAATGGAGGTAAGAAGTAATGGCACAGAGTTTTCTGTTTCTTAAAAAAAAAAAAAAAGCTTACTGGAGGGTAGAAAACGTGGTCCAGCTTCTGATTTCTAGACTGAGAATAAGGGGCATGTCTGTCTACCATAGAAGCTGGAAAGTTCTGGGTTTAAATCTTGACTCCATCCCTTAAATTGTTGATGTACTGCTGTTCCTTGAATTATGTGATGCAAAGAAATGCATTTGGCATGACTTCATGCCTATGCTCAGTAATCAAAATACGACCATTATTACTGACTCCATTGCTGTATTGTTATACAGCAATAGACGACTAAAACAAGGTAAAAAAGAAGTGGGTGAGTAGGGAACAATGACAGCAGTTGCCAATAGAGAAGGAGATGCTTGGACTTATAGTTTGGGTCATGAAGCTAAGAGTGTTCAACTTGCCTGGATAGGGCCCTAACGTTATGAAGGTCAATTTCACAAAGATGAATCAAGGACCTGAGAGACCAGAATATTAGATTAGCTATGATCACAAGTATAAGTACAGCAGTATTTAGGATCACTGGGTAGAAGATTGTGCACCAGGTGTGCATGATTTTAAAGAATGCCAGCAAGAGAAATGAGCAGACAACTCCGCAGATGGAGAGTAATAGAGTCAGATGAAATGGAATTCCCCACATTTTTTCCTTTTTCTTTAGGAGGAGGCAAATGTATGGTTTGGAAGAGGTACTGGGAAGTTAAGAAGATGATGACTCCAGTCTTGACCCTGGATTATGCGAAGTGTGGGAGAACAGGCAAAGAAACCTCAAAGGAGCTAGAGGGAAGTGGTATCTTTAGTGTTTTGAATATTTGTAGGCCCGGTCCCCATTCCTTTCCCAAGCTCGAACTCTTAAAGCTGGGGTTAGGAGAGGGGAGGAGGGCGGGATGCGCCAAACAGAGTCAGGGGGTTTCCCCTCCCCGCCCAGAGAGTGCGCTTCCACGGCTTTTGCTAATCTCCCGTGGAGCAGCGGAGAAGGTCAAAGAACGAGGTCACTCTCCTCCAAGTACAGAACTCTTTATTCTTCTAAGGGCCATTTATTCCTTCCGTCAACAGACATTAGCGGTGGGCCTCCTAAGTGCTAAAACCCTCAGGCACAAATGCTCCAGTAAATGCCAGACATCTCAGCCCCCGGGACGGCTCGCCGTGGTGTCCCGGGTCAACGCAACATCGGTTGGAGTTTTCACTACGCTTGACCTTTCCAAGTTCTTTCCATACTTTCTGCTGAGGTTAAATGTTGGAAGTCGGTGTGCAGCCGGTACCGATTCTTCCGGGACTCGCCTCCAGGAGCTCTCCGCTGCCAGCGCACGTTGTTTTATCCAAAATGCCTCAAAATACCTGGGTTCCTTAAACGCGAGGGAGTAGCGAGAGTGGGCGGGGTCATACGGGAGGGCGGGTCCATGCGAAGAGCAAGGCGGTCCCCGCCCCTGGGGCTCCCATAGCCCCCCGCGCCCCACGGCCAGATGCTGACGTGTCCTTTCCTTCCCACTACACCTCCCGACAGCACCTACTCGGGCTGCCCCGGAAGTCCCGCCCCATACTTAGCCCGTCACCGCAAATCAGCTCTTTCAGCGCTTCCTGGAACACACCGCCCATTTTGGCACCAAGGGGCGGGGCTCCGTTATCTGGGTGTTTATTGGCTTGGGGTCCGGCCGGCTCTGGGCGCTAATTGGCCGGAGGGCGGTGGCGCTCTGGCACGCTTGCGCGGCGAGTAGAACGTGTGGCGGCGGCGGAGATCGCGTCTCTTCTGCTCCCAGTCCTGCTGCTGCTCTAGTGTGCGCTCAGCCGGTCTGTCCAGTCCATCGTCCGCACCTGGTTGCCGGTCCGCCCCTCGTCTCGGCAGTCTCTTACCAACGCCAATACCCACACTGACATCTGCAGCCGGGCCGGCCGTCCCACTTGCTGCCTTTTCAGCTCCACACATGGCCTCTTCCGCGCAGAGCGGCGGCTCCTCCGGGGGACCCGCGGTACCCACCGTGCAGCGGGGTATCGTCAAGATGGTGAGAGCGGGGCCCGGGACCCGGACCAGTCTACCGCCTTCAAGCGAGAGTCAGGCTTTGACTTCTTTGCTCCTCCTGCCAGCTTGCATGGTCTTCCAGATCTTTCCTGTGCCCCCTTTCTCACTTTCTACCTGTCCTCGGACTCTCCTCACTAGATGTATCCCAATACAAACTCCCCTTGGTCTTTGCCTTCCCAACACGTTGACATGTGGGATTACAGAAGCTTTCGTGTTGTCACCTTTCAGATCTACTGGCCGTTTACTGATTTTATTAACGGAGCTAGAGGGAAAATGGTTAGTGATAGTTCCTCCCATCCCCCTCTCTGTCCATTTTGACATGTGCTGAGTACTTTGCAGTTTTGCTAGAATCCTTGGAGCTTTTCTGTTTCCGCCAACACTCAGTTACTTCAAGTTTTCTCACTCTTTAGCCCTCTTTTCCTATCCTTTCCCTCCATCTCGTGTCTAGACTGGTTAGGCTCTTAGGCCTAAGAGGTGAATTTTGTGTACTTTTAATTTTTTAAGTTTTTAGCCTGCAGGAATATTAATGATCGTTATCTTTGACCCCTCCTTGAGGGTGAGGAGACACGTTGAAAGACTGCAAGTGACTTGCCTAAGGGCATATGGCGGCTTGGGTTGGAGCCCAAACCAGAGCCCAAGTGTTGTGATTCCCAGTCCAGGCTCTTAACATTTTAGATTCTGATCAATTTTATATGTTTTTACTTTTAACATTTTTGAAGTTTGAATTTAACTCTACAAGGTTCTCTAGTTCTGTGTTATTTATTTATTTTTGCGTTTTAGAGACACAGTCTCTGTTTGTAGTTCAGCCTGGCCTTGAGCTCACTATGTAGCCTAGGCAAGCCTCGAATTCACAGTAATCCTCCTGCCTCTTCCTCCTGAGCCCTGGGATTATGATGTGAGCCACTATGCCTGGCTCCATATTAATTTCTAATATAAATCTTATCCTCTGCCCCCTGAATTTCCCTCCCCTTCCCCTCTCAAATCTTGGAACCTTATATTTCTTGGCTACCAGATTTTTCTGGTTGTAATTCAGATTGCAGGTTTTACTTTTCCATTTGGAATGGCGAATACCTTTATATTTTTTCCCAGAGCTCCCTGGTTTTTACTGTTGCAGAAAGTTTTTAAAAATTCTATACTGTCTTGTTGGCTTTTATAGAATTAAAATCTCCTGCAGCATATGTATGTTTGTGTAAATCGATTTCAAGATCCCTCTCCCTCCTAATTGTCATGTATGCATTTCTAAGGTTATAATAGTATTGCCTTTTCTCTTTATTTATACACCAACCGTCAGAATTTATGAGAGACTGAATGGGAAGGGAATTTCCAAGGCCCACATACTCTTCTCTTTGAAATATTGACATGACCCATGAAAGTATTATACTAATGTGGTTCTTTTTTATTTTATAATGATCGTCCCTTCATATAAACAAGGCACTGCTTCACTGTCTAGTTTTAGGGTTATTAACAGATTGGATTTTTGAGTTTTTTTTCTTGCTAAGGCTCAAATTTTTCTTATAGGCCCCTCTTTAGTGGATTATGAGTGGAATGAGGTGGAACATAGTTTAGCTCACACCAATTCTGGAGGCTTTGAGGACTTCTGGATTCTGAGATGACCATGAGTGTTCATAAATTATCCCTATGAATACTGTTGTCGCTGTTATCCTGTCATGTTTGGGCAGTCTGTACAAATTATACATAGCAAGTGAATACCAATATCAGCTACATGTTATGGATGTCTAATCTGAGTTTTAGAAATAGTTTTCCAAGGACAGGTACTTTTTATTGATAATAAGAAACAGCTGAAACTTGAATCCCAAGCCAGTCTGGCGGAACACAAACTCTAAAACAGCTTCAGATTCAGCACTGCAGGCTATAACTCTATAATACGGAGGGTGGGGCCCCTGATGCATGGCCACAAATTGTAGGAAAGTGAAGCTGACTGTAATTGAGTGGAGAAAAGATTAGATGTTAGTTCTTGTCTTGTCCTGGAGCTGCTGCTGTGGTAAGTGACTTCATTTGCATTCATGGTCTTGTGCACCTCAGGGTGTTGTGGGAGACGTTTCCATCTGGGAGGTGGCATTTAAAATTCAGTGAGTAGCTGTGCTGCACTCTGACCACACTTCAGGGAGTAGGTAAGTTACAGGCAGCAGCTAGGGGGAGGGAGCGACAGGGAGATTGGTGTCAGGCTTAGAAGCCTTGTCAAGAAGGAAAAATCGACCACTGGCAAATTGCTCTGTGTGCAGCTCTTCTGCTAGGCAAAGTTTTATTTTCTTTGGGAGTAATCTTTGCCAGCAGTACTGCAAGCTGCTTTGTAAGAACTCTGCAAAGGAAGATGGAACTCTGACATAGAAAAGTGAGAAAGGAATAGTTTGATGAATAGGTAAATGTCTTTGAGGAGAGCACAGAAATTGGAATGCTGGCTAACCAGAGGAGTGCTTTTCAGTGGGAGCCTGAGGGGTGGAGTGGACCGGTCTAGGGGTTGAAGTTTGCTACAGTGAAGAGTAATAGGCCTTCTTCTTTGACAAAACAGTATTGTAGGACTGTGGATTGAGCTTTCTCCTGATCTTGGCCTTGTCATCCTAGTGAGTTCTGTGTTACTATTTTTAAGGTTAAAGAGAGCTTGGGAACCAAGGTGTAAAAATCTTTTGCTAGTTTTGTTTTGTCTTTTTAGATGTAGTAATGGTAGTGGCTCTGTCTGCTGTTGAGAGGGGTGAAGAAACCAGGAACCGAGCTGGCTCTGGAATGTGTTGAAGGAGGAAGTGGGTAGTAAGTTGTCAAAAGCATTTTGGAGTCATCTTGTTACTGAAAAAAGTGAGTGAGGAAGATGGAAAAATTGAAGATATATATGTATTTTCTGAGTTGGGATAAGTCTAGCAGATGTGTGGGTGAACAAAATGCAACTTGCCTTAAGTAAATATCTTTGTTAAATCGATCTTGGTTTCTCAAAATCCCGAACGAGTCCAACTTGGGTTTCCTTAAGTAATTGGCTGGACAATCTTCATCTGCTACAGAATATTGTCAGCAGATGTTGCATAGATAAAGTGGAGAGAAGTCTTGGGGTATTTAGTATAAATTTCAGTCACTGACTCAGCGGCTACTCCGAGGTATTTTCTCTGGTTTTACTGCCTTTATTTACTGTTGGGATGGGGAGCTCTTTTCTATGTCTTTTCACTCTAACTTTCCATTCTAATTTCTTAGGTTTGCATGTCTCTTTTAGCAGGAGGCTTTTGTAACAACAGCATGAGTTGGCCATAGTTTGTGAGTCTGCTGTGCGTAATCAGAATCAGCTATGGAGTATTTTATTTTGCTTATAGTGGGGAGACCAAAGGGAGGTCAAGGTCAAATCCCAGTTAGTTCCCATTTTTCCCAAACTCACCCCCATCCGTTCAGTTGCTTTTAGCAGTGGAAAGGAATTTCCCTGCCAATCTTTGTGATTTTATACTAAGAACGATGATTCTCACTGGGTGACCAAAGGAAAGAGACACCTAAAGGATGGTCATAATTTTCTCTTTCCATAGGACTTGTGATGCCAAGTTGTTGTAAAGTGAAATGTAGACTCTTTACAAGTAGTTTGGCAGAAACTTCTTCAATAGAAAATGCCTCTTATGATCTAGTTCATTATAACTAAATATTGTTAGGTTTCTTATGTGTCTTTCAAGAGTTTAATGGGGACAGAATAGTCTGTTAGTGCTCCTTTCTATGTGCACTTAGCTCATGTGGGAGCAAAAAATCCCTTTCTTAAGTACTTAAAATATCCTTATCCTGCCAACTCAAAGGGATAAAGTTGCTGAAAAACAGTATTTTAGACAGACCATTTGTAAAGAAGTAGCTAAAACAGGATGAAAAATTTTTCATGTGGATTTAAAAAGTTACCCATTTCATAGCCAGCAAGCATGGTAGCTTTCAATCAAGATCCTACATAAAGGAACACAAAATATGACTCTATCTTAAAGGCTTTATTTTGTTTTTGTGTGACAAGGAAACATTGATCTAGCTCCAGTTTTGCTAACAGTAGTGCTGCCGTGTAGTATCTAGTGGAATAGGGTGATAAATGTTTCCTTTTTTTTGCTGAACAGATATTTACTGATCATCTGCAGCCTGTCAAGTTTTGTCTGGGTAGTGGAGAATTAGAAAAGTAGATGAGATTTCTATTGTTTTTTTTGAGATAGGGTCTCACTTTGTAATTCAGGCTGGTCTTGAGCTCACTATGTAGCCCAGGCAAGCCTCGAACTCACAGCAGTGCTCTTGCCTCTGCCTCCCCAGTGCTAGGATTACAGGTGTGAGCTGTCATGCCTGGCATTGTGGTATGTGGTACTGATTGCTGGTGGGTGTGAGTCACCACGCTTGGCATTGTGGTATGTGGTTACTGGGGATCGAACTTGGGACTTTTTGCTTGCCAGGCAGATGCCAGAACCACTGAGCTAAATCCCCGGCCTGAGGTTTCTATTTTTATGGCCCATGGAAGAATCAGAAAGAGTAAACAAGAATAAACATAGATGCATATAGGATAGTGATTTCACACAGGGGCCTGGGACAGTTGGGAGTGATGGGTGTGGCTTGTTTGATAGTGTGTTTAGGAAAGAATTCTCTCACTAGATGGCATTTGCACTGACATCTGATGGATGTGAAAGGGCCAGTCACAAGGGAAACGTATTTCTGGCAGACTAAACAGCAAGTGTAAAGTCCTGAAGTTTTCAGAGGTGATCATTCTTCATTGTTTTTATAATAATGGTTCCATTTCTTCAGGTTCAGTTTTTATATAAATTGTATGTATTTAACATGAGTTATTATATAACATACCTATGTAAGGACAATACAGGGAAGAGACAGAAATTGTGAGCACTGTTCTGGTATCTTCTTGAGATCAGTAACTGAATTCATTCCACTGAACAAATATAAAGAAAGAGAGACTGAAAAAGAATTGTAGTACTTGCTTTTAGCAGTGTTTGGTTCTTATAGGTTCAAGACAGGTTTCTCTCATCTTGATAATGTATGATTTGTGGCTAGTTATTGAACTAGGTGATAAGATAGCACCCATCAGAAATACTATACTCCAAAAAGAATTCAATTAAAAAAAAGAAATGCTATGCAAGTTTAGAAATTTCATATGTATCCATAACAATTGTATTTAATTGCACTGAACTTAGCGAAACTTTTTTTTTGTCTTTTGCAATATTGGGCTTTCACACTGAGCTACCTGAACTTAAATTTGAGATAGAATCTCAGTAAGTTGCCCAGGCTGGACTTAAACATGTGAGCCTCCTACCTCAGCCTCCCAGAATGCTGGAATTACGAACATGTGTCACCATGCCTGAAACTGACAGTTTTGCAGCTTCCTGTCAGCTAGTTTTATGTAGTTCCAAATCACTGTCTTCTATGAAGGGGATGTGGATAAAAAAGTTAATGCCAAGAACAGGCTCAGTAAAAGTTAAATAGCATCTAGAGTGTCACTGATTATATTTCTATTGGGATGTCATTGTTACATAGCATTTAATGCTGCTTTTGGCCTCTGGCAGTGCTTTTTAGCCTGGGAAGTGTCAATGAAAAGCACATTGAGAGAACAGAGGAATGATCAAGAGGCAGCCAGCTCTTACTTGGTATGTCTTGTTAAGGTGAGTTAGGGGGACTTGTGTGACCAGTGACCTGTGCTGGTAGTAAGTGAACAAATGGTTTGGTAAAGTCTGTGCTCAAATTTCCTTGAGGGTGAAATTGGGAAACAAGTGAAAATTTTATGTTCCAGTTCTAGGTTCAAAGGAGAAAATTAGATTGGGGTTTTCGAATTCAGGTAAGAGATTTCATAGCCTGTATACACACACAGAGTGGCTTCCTGTCCCGCTGGCAGATGTGCTTCCAGCGGAAGCACAGAACAACATCTGGGGTCTGACATAGTGGTGTTTCATTTCTCCAAGAAGAGTATTAGGTAAATACTACAGGTCAGTGATGGCAAATATTTTAGAGACAAGTACCTAATTCAACCCAAAACTTGCTAAATTATTGCTAAGTGCCAAAACTGCAATTAAAATTGAACACTAAGGTTTTATGTGCCACCTACTGCATATGTACCACCTACTGCATAGGTGATCTTGTGCATTATCAGGGGGAAGGAGTACAATAATGGGACTCAAGTCTTACTGGGATTATGGAGCTTTTCCTCTTATTACTGAGGATGGATACACATCCAGTTTCTGTTGCTACCTCCTCCCTTGGGAGACTGACATATGCTTTTTGTTTTTATAGCAGATGCTGATGAGGAATCACAGGGTGTAAGCATTTGAGGCAGATGGAGTGTTGAGGAATTTCACTACTTTTAGTGAGACTTAATACGATAAATTAAGATTATGTTTTTATCACTTTAATGTTTAAGGGAAAAATGAACAGTAGTTGCAGTTGTCATTTTCTTTTTAATTAGGGAGAAACAACCTGTAGGGAAAATAAAACCAAAGATAATTTTGATGTAATTTGCGGATGTATTGAGGTTTGTGATACAGATTTGCACCTTTTATCCATGTTTATGGTTCTGATGAATAACTTAAGGTTCTGTTTTCTCTCTGTGCCTCAGAAAATTTGAGTGCTTTAAGTTCTTTGTGTGTGGAAGTTGATTACTTGAAATGGTCACGATGTATTAACCATATGTATATAGGAAAAATTGAGGACATTGGGGGGAATCCGTACTTAAGGTTAATAATTCTAATTTGTAGCACTGTCTCTGGGAATCAGTTTGGCAGACAGAGGGGAACTTTGGTCTAGAAGTCAGAACACAAATTCTGACCTGGTTCTTCTGCTGTCATCTCTGTGATATGTTGGGTAGGATATTCCACACTGAACTCAGCTTTTCTCTAAAAGGAGGTGGCTCACCTCTTTGTTTGTGAGCATCTTCAAGTCCCATAAGGCTGTGATTATGTAAGCAACCCTGTATTACCTTTCTTTGAGGCATGCCGAAACAAAACTGAGAAAACTTCATACCTTATGGCAGGCTTGACTCTGAATTGCTGCTAACCTTGCATGAGGGACGCTTCAGTTTCCATTGCTTTTTCTTTTGATTGATTATTTTTATTTTTATTTTTTTTGCTTTTTGGAGACAGGGTCTTGCTTTGTAGTTCAGGCTGGCCCTGAGCTCACTATGGTGCCCAGGCAAGCTGCCGCGAACTCAGCAATCCTCCTGTCTCTGCCTCCCGAGTGCTGGGATTACAGGCGTGAGCCACCATGCCCGGCATTATATGTGGTAACCGGGGATCGAACTCAGGTCCTTATGCTTGTGAGGCAGGCGAGGCAGGCGTTGGAACCACTGAGCTAACCCTCCGGCCCCCATTATTTTTATTTTTTGAAGAAGGTGGATTAGCTGAAGTATAGTCTTCTGTGTTGAAGCCCAGAGAGTTAGAACATGAATTGGACTCAAATGGAATGTGTGGAGGTTGCATAGATGTGCGGTAGGTTTTGACTTCCTTTCAGCCATCAGGATAAGCTAGTGTGAGTGGCTGCCTGAAATGCAGGAGAGTGTGCTGTCAGTAAGTTTTATCCACCCAGTCTCACCTCTGTTTTGGAATACTTTGACATTTTCCTGCAGCAGGAGGCCTTGACTTCAAAAGTGAGGATGAGGAGGAAGCTTAGCTCATGGAGAGAGTGCTTTTGACTGGTTCGTCATTGAGGATCTCTGAGCACTGCCCTTGCTTGGAGGCTAGATCTTCTCTGCTTTCATTATATATGCAGATATAGGAATTGTCATCATGATCATTGTGTGGGTGTGCTTGTGTGTGTGTGTGTGTGTGCGCATGTGTGGATGCACATGTGGTTGTTGGAAATGAACCCAGGGCCTCATACATGTAGGCAAATAGACACCATCACTGAGCTACATCTCCAACCCATCTTAATTTACATTCCTGCTACTTCCTCATGTGGTTTCTTTTGAATTTAGTTTTATATTAAATGTTCTTACATCTTTTCTGGGAGTAAATTTAATGCTGGAGAAGAGTCCAGTGATTGTCTAAACATGTCATTGCATGGAGGCTACCAAAGAAGACCTTTCAGAGGTACTGAATTGAGTCTTTTTTTTTTTTTTGCTTTTTGAGACAGGGTCTCGCTTTGTAGTTCAGGCTGGCCCTGAGCTCACTATGGTGCCCAGGCAAGCCGCCGCGAACTCAGCAATCCTCCTGTCTCTGCCTCCCGAGTGCTGGGATTACAGGCGTGAGCCACCACGTCCGGCATTGTGGTATGTGGTGTTGATTGTTGGTTGGCGTGTCTCCACGCCCAGCATTATATGTGGTTACCGGGGATTGAACTCAGGACCTTGCACTTGCGAGGTAGGCGCCAGAACCACTGAGCTAACCCTCCGGCCCTGAATTGAGTCTTTTAAGGGTGGCTTGAGAATGTGAAGTTTTATAAAAGCCACTCGTAGGCATTTATGAAACAGTTGGTTTGGTATGATCTGGGA
>PVIC010054109.1:0-11645 GCA_004025085.1 Thryonomys swinderianus
ACCTCAGAACTGTCACAAGGCTGCGTGAAGAGTTAGAATGATTCTGTAAGCATCTAAGGTATCACCATTCAAAGGCAGGTAAGATGAAACTGGAGGAGAAACCACTCTGATGTGCCATTTCAATTTTCTTTAACTTACTGGCTGAGGATCCCACTGAAAGTGAAACAGGGAAAGAAAAAGAACAGGCAGCAATTGTTCTTAAGGGGTTTTCTGGGAGTCACAAGCAATTGGAGGCACAGAGAGTAGACAAAGCAGAGCCTTCCCAAAAAGAGCTAGCCGGGCTCTTAGAGAAGTACATTACTTCACACTCCCCACGGGCAAAGACACTAAAGAGTATCTGGTAAACTGAAAGGGTGAGTACTTTCTTCCTAGTATATTTGGTGGAGCGATTTGGTTACTGTGGAGAAAATAACCCATTAAGATTAGAAACAGGGGCCAGAGGGTTAGCTCAGTGGTTCCAGCGCCTGCCTCGCAAGCGCAAGGTCCTGAGTTCGATCCCCAGTAACCACATACAGTGCTGGGCGTGGAGACTCATGCCCACCAGCAATCAATACCACATACCACAGTGCAGGGTGTGGTGGCTCACGCCTGTAATCCCAGTACTCGGGAGGCAGAGACAGGAGGATTGCTGAGCTGGAGGCTTGCCTGGGCTACATAGTGAGCTCAGGGCCAGCCTAAACTACAAATTGAGACCCTGTCTCAAAAAAAAAAAAAAAAGATTAGAAATAAGAACGAAATAGCTGAGTTTGTACAAACTGTAGTTTGCAGAAAGAGGTTAACACAAAGATAGAAGTCATAAATCAAAGATTAAGCAACATGGCACTAAAGGGCATGTGTTTCTGTAATTGTAAAACGAGTTTCACAGCAAAAGGTGAAGCTGAGCTTTTCAAATTGCTGAAATGTCACTGTTTATTTATGAACCAAGATAAAACTCATTTTTAGATAAATGACTAAATTGAAATACTATAATGCCTACCATTCAAATGCTGTTATGGCTAAAAAATGTGACTATAAAAATGTCACATTATTACAGAACCTATTTGTTGGTTAGGTATTTTCCGAGTCCTATCTACTTAGTTTATTGACTCCTACGAGGTTTTACTGCCTGGCTTGCATAGCCAATGCACAGTAGCTATTGTAGAAGTAGGTACAGTGCTTTCAGGGCACACAGCCCTGAAGAATCTCAGAAACCCAAAATAGAGCTGATTCTATTGCTGATAGCATTAAACAGAGTGGAAATAAAAGTACTTTGTTGGTAGAGAGAGCTTGTAATCTTTACATTTCAAATTCGTGTACAACTTGAAACTACACCTTGCATCCTAATTTCTGTTGTCGTGGTAAATTTGGTGACCTAGAAGGATAAATATTTTCTTCATAATCTTAAGTAATTGGTAGACAGATGTGGCCACTGCTGCCACACCACAGTTGAGCCAAGGTAGAGCTTCCAGGAGTCACAGGAGGAGTGCTGGGTGTGCAGCAGCAGCAGCCCTGTTGTCTGCGCACCTTGAAGGTTATGACTTGCAATCTGCCATCAGTGTTGTAAGTTACAACTTGGAAATTTAGAGATACGTGATGATAAGTCATCAGAAAGCTGTGAAATGGAGCTTGCACTGTGGTAGTGATGAGGAGGTGCAGGCCACTAGGAAGAATGGCGTGGAAGACGGCAGTTGTGGAAGGGAGAGAAGTGAATTAAATGAGTCAGACAGCAACAGGGAAGGAAGGCACAGGAGGCTTGAGAGCTCAGGCTGCAAGAAGAGGAGGGTCTCAGGGAAAAAAACAAAATGACAAACTAATAGTTGCTGATGCATAATACCTACAAGCTGTGATCAAAAGATACAGAGGATGTTTACATTTTAAAAATGGTTAAAATAGTTAAAATAAAAGACATTGCATGGATGGTGGAATAAGTGTATTCAAAATAAGGAGTATTTTGAGTATTTAAAGGAGAGTTAATGGAAATACACCTTTTACTGTAATGAATATTTCTAAGCATTAACTATACTTTTTTAATTACTAGTGCAGGCTCATTTCTATGCTGTTTTACCTGTGGTAAGCACTCTTCACAATAACCCATGGGGTAAGAATGATTAACACTGCTACCATACAGATTAAGAGAAAAGAGAGTGTTAAGATGAGCCAGATGTGGAGTCATGTCACTGAAATCTCTGTACTATAGGAGGCTGAGGCAGGAAGACCACAAGTTCCGACTTAGTGAGACCCCCAAGATTAAAAGAAAAACTTTTTAAAAGAAGCTTGGGATGCAGCTGAGTGTGAAGGGCTGAGTGTAAAAAGAAGTGTTTAAGTGACTCACACATATCACACAACTAACAACAAACCCCTGCGGAGTTTGAACTTCCACTCCATCCAAGTCCATGCTCTTCATTATTCCAGTCTGTTGCCTCTTTCGTGAATGGTACCAGGAAGATGAAATGGGCTGCTAAGATATTAGCATTTTACTGTAAAGGAGAACAGACCAGCATCATAACAGAAATGGAGAAATAGAGATGACAGAGGTTCAGCCAGTGGGCAGCAGGAAGAAACAGGGAGAGAAAGTTTGAGTGGATTAGAGAAACTACTTTAAAGGCAGAGTCTAATCTAGGAGCTATGGATTCAAGAAAAAAAATTTTCAAAATTTCCAAGTTCCATGCTGCAATTGAAAAACATCTTAGTGGAAAATTTGCAGATTTTGCAACTTTACCATAGTCCTAGATTAAATGTCGTGTGAAATAGTTCTTTGTCATCATTATACAAATGAATACAACCACTGATTTGGATCAGCTCAGTAATTTGTCAATCAGTCCTTCCAATTTTTGTCCCTCTTGCAAAAGTAATATTGACCATTTAGGTATATGTTTTATGACTGCCATTTTAAGGAAATGTTACTAAATGGCCAAAGATATTCTTAAGTCATTGTCAATTTGGCTAAGAGATACTCTAAAATGCATTTGACAGATTACCTTCACCTTTTTTGTTTTGTTTTTTTTTTTTTCTTTTTGAGACAGGGTCTCGCTTTGTAGTTCAGGCTGGCCCTGAGCTCTCCATGTCACCCAGGTTAGCCTGGAAGTCAGCAGTCCTCCTGCCTCTGCCTCCCGAGTGCTAGGATGACAGGTGTGAGCCCTCATGCCTGGCATTGTGTGCAGTACTGACTGCTGGTGGGTGTGAGTCACCATGCCTGGTATTATTGTATGTGGTTACTGGGATTGAACTCAGAATTTTGTACTTGCTAGGCAGGTGCCAGAGCCACTGAGCTAAATCTCCAGCCCTGCTTGTACTTTTAATAACATAATGGAAAGAGTGACAGGAGGATTCTAGGCAATTTAAATACTTTGTTTTTGAGACAGGGTCTTTGTAGCCCAGGCTGGCCCTGAGCTCACTATGTACCCCAGGCAAGCCTCTAACTCAGCAATCCAACTGCCTCTGCCTCCTGAGTGCTGGGATGACAGGCATGAGCCAGCACACCCAGCACTGTGGTATGTGGTACTGATTGCTGTTGGGTGTGAGTCACCACACTCAGTAAGGTTGTATGTGGTTACCAGGGATCCAACCAGGGTCCTTGCGCTTACTAGGCAGGCACTGGAACCACTGAGCTAAATCTCTAGCCCTTAAATACATATTTTTAAGTAACAATCTTTTTCTTGATGTGCAAGGTACTGTATAATCTTAAAAGCAAAAGGTAATGTTTTAGCATTCATCTATAGCAGAATATAACCGTTGGAGGAGAAAGCAGTTTTATTGTAAACATTGAGGGGAACAATTGCCAGTGACCCAAGTGCTGTGGCTGAGGTTTTATCCACACAGTGTAAACAAGTCAAAGTAATCCTTTGACTAGGTTACTTTGTTTTTATTTGTTTTCTGTTATCTTCCTTAACCACATTCATACATGCATAGCTGTGGGACAAGCAAATAAACCAGCTCTTATGAGCAATAAAAGGTGAATTAGTTGGGAAGTGCACTGTGGAGCCTGACCAGCATGGGTTTGAGAGTACCATGTGATGGATGGCTTTTCTGGACTGTCACTGTGCACCTCAGGTTCTCAGGAGACAGGTGTGTGCAGAAGTTTATCAGAGAGGGCTTTTGGGTACAGTACCTGCCAGAGGGCAGGAAACAAGGGTGGGTAGCAAAGCAGCTGAGCTCAGCTATATTCTCACCTAAGGCCTCAGCTAACCTGCAGGGAGAGCTGTGTGGTTAAGGGAGATCTGGCATCATCTGGAGGTGGGATGGCGGAGCCTGGCCTCTCAGCTCCATGCTGTCCCTCTCACTGGGCACATCTGCTCCTGGAAACTGGCTTTCTATAGTCAAGGAACAGTTAGACTGTATAAAATGGATACCAAGGACAGTCAGGCATCATCCTGCCCTGCAGTTGAAGGAATAAATGTTTCAATCTTAAAAAGGAAGTGTGGACTACACACAGAAGTGTTCTTTCTCTGTAGTAAGTGATTGATGTACTTTGCAATTTTAAGGGAGAACAAGAAATAATTAAAAAAAATACATTGTACTGTTGTCTAAAAACTCCTTTTATTGAGAATTAAGAAATTGTTATTTAAGCCTTTTGCTTAAAAAGAGAAGTAATATATTTAGTTACATACTATTATCAAGAGACTAATGTGTCTGAGCACTGTCTTAAAACTTAACACGTGCTCTGTTATTTGATGTTTGCAATTTCCCTGCAAGGGAGTTACTGTTGTCCCAGTTCCCCTGGTAAGTAAACAAGATTAGAAAGGTTCAGGGACTTGTCCAAACATATAGTTAATGGTATATTCATGAATTTGAGCCAGATTTGTCCAAATCAAAACTGTATTTTTGGCTCTATCCTGTGCTGTTTATTGTATATCTTGGATTTTAGCCAGAATTTTTTTCCTTCAATAGATAACTTTTTGCCTCAGTTTTAACAATGTTTGCTTATCCAGCTCTTTGACCTTACAGAGGTAGAAATTTGACATGTAAACTGCTTATCTCATAAGACCCTTGCCAGAACCTCTGAGGGGTGAAAAAGAAGTGTTTTTAATCCCTGATTTAGCAGCACTGTAGTGCTGATGACAGTCACCCTCATGTTGTAAAAAACTTTATGGGATGGCTTCAGCCCTACACTTCTGTTTTTAGTAAGTGTGATCGAAAAGTAAGGAAAGCCTTGATGCATAGTGTGGAAGCAATCAGAAGAGAGCATGGATATACTGACTACGAATCCCAGCTTTGATCCTCAATGGGGGTAACGTAGGAAAAAGGAAAGCATGAACATATGCATATAATGAAAGTAAAGAAACAGATCAACCTTTAAATGATCATACATTAAAATTTTTTATGGTATAGATATTGTGCAACTAGTAGAAAGAAGTTATTTGAAGGGTCAGTAGGAAAAATGTAAGCATGTATATTTTAAGTATGTAATTTAAATGTATTTTGAAATGAATTTATACCTCCTTTAAATTTGTGTAACTTCCTAAGGGCTTCATATTTTGTTAGAGTGCCTGGGCTCTATGTCCCTTTTTCTGAGACTGTAGTTGACTGATCTCCAGCTGAATCATGTTGCGAAGGGTACAACCCTTCCATTGCTCTGAGACATTATGCTGGTTTGTTTCTGATGGCATAACTAAGGTAGACAAAGCTCCCTTGCTCCTTTGTTTATCTCAAAAGGGCACCACTTATGTCAAATAATTGAAGAAATGTTAAGGCATTTGTCAGATTTCCATGTATTTCACTGTCCATAATTAAACAGAATCAGGAGAGTCATATTTTAGTAATGTCTTATATAAAAAGTACATGAAAATAATCTCACTCAAGTATTTTATGTATTTTCTTTTTTAAAACTGAATTTATTGGTACATTTTAAGTATATGTTATTTTCACATTCAGTACACAATGTACTTTTATATACAATGTTTTATGTACAATGTATCTTTTTACTTATTTATTTTTTATTTTTTGAGACAGGGTCTTGCTTTGTAGTTCAGGCTGGCCCTGAGCTTGCTATGTAGCCCAGGCAAGCCTGGAACTCAGCAATCCTCCTGCCTCTGCCTCCCAAGTGATTATAGGCATGACCCACCATGCCCGGCAACACAGTGTATTTTGATTCTCATTTTTTCTCATTCCTCTGCCTTCCAACTCCTCCATCTCTCCATATACATAAACTTTGTTTTTATTTTTCCTTCTTACCTTCAAATTTTTCTTTCCCTTCTTTGCTTTCCCTTGCTCTCCTAATTCCCCATCCCCTTTGAAGATTTTCTTCCTGTATCTTATGTATATTCTCAAGCACCTATTATTTTATTATCTTTAGTTCAGCTCAAATCTTAATTTAATGCAAGATTCTGAGATGAGTTGGACAGAGCAGATATTTCTGCATGATTGATGCAGTGTCCTGTATTTGTTGGATAACTACTTTATAAGTTATCTGAGACTTTAGTATTAAAAACAGATGCCAGTATTCTGTCTGTTGAAATAAAAAAGGGGGACTTGGGTATATACAAATACCAAGATGTATACAACATTACAACATGTGCTATATGCATGTTCATTAATAGCCATAAGTCAGTCAGTTTAAAACACATTGATAGTTTATCTACATTAATATAAAGTGCTATAAATTGGATTATCACAATTAGGGGGCTGGGGATTTAGCTCAAGTGGTACCATGCCAACCTTGGATGCACAAGGGCCCGAGTTAGACCCCCAGTACTGAAAAAAAAATTAGTACTATAAAGACAAGAATTTATTTTTTATTGTTCAGAGTATGAAAATGATCACAGAATGGCAGCAATACCATTGCATATTTATGCATTTTTGTGGTATGCTGACACAGATAATTTATAAAGATTTACTCATGAAAACAAAATTAGGGCTTTCTGTGTGTTCTGTTTGACTACTTCAAATCAGAATCAAGTACCAGAATAATATGTTGAGAATTAATATGTAATGTACAATAACAGTGATTTCGGATTTCATTGCTATTTGAGGGAAGTTTGGCCTGTCGTTACAGTCACTTGGCCCACATCTTGAAGGGAATGCTCATGCTCTACAACTTCAGTAGAGTCCAAACCAGAGTTTACAGTGGAAGCCAAATATATTTGTACCTCAGGGGCAAAGACCCCACATGCACAGAAGCTCGGAAGATCCTCGGATGCCAGGAGAGGTGTCCAGGTCCTTCTCAGTGGGAGCGGTGGAGAAAGGCACAGTGATCAACTAGGTCTATGGCGCTGGGCCTTGTGATTGTAATCTTGGGATTGTAATCCAAGTTTCTCTGTGTCTCCTAGTTTTTAAAAGAAGAAAGAGAGATGTTTTGGTGAAATTTCCAGCATTTTTGGACACTTGAGTGGGCCAAATAAATCCCTTGTGTGGGCTATAGGGGCCCAAAGACCTTCAGGATGCATATTCTAAGTCAGTGAGAGATGGCATCCTGGGTCCTCTTCCACTTTGTATATGTGGGATGCCAGTGCACTCTTAGTAAGAAACATCATAACAAATCTTCAAAACAGTGTCCAATCCAGCTTTGGACAGGTTTAAGTTTTCTTCAAGTGTGAAAAATATGACTCTCCAGTTTTCTAGCTTAAGCGTGTACCTATACTCTTTAGCTAAAAAGAGAGGGAAATAATGAAATCTTGTTTCATTTGGCATATGTTCTTTTATTATTGATTAACCCAATTGGATACCGAATTTCCTCTTTCCCATTTGTATCTCAGTGTGAAATTTCCTGTCTTGATTCAAACTTTTGCGGTCAGTTTTTCTCTGATCATTTGTCTGTCTGATGTCCTTGATATATTTTTATAACATTTTTAACAGAAAATGTAAGTACTATTTGTGGAGCACAAGCTGTTCTGCTGTGAAGGGTCTCTAGTGACTTCTCAAGTTGTTTTCACATTCAGCTAATACTGACTTCTAGAACAGAAGTCTGGGAACCGCCAGTGAACGTGAGACCACTGAAGAAACACAGGGTTTCTTCCTTTCCAAGTCTGTCTTTAGGGCCAGAGTGAAAAAACGAATGAGAATGGAAAATAGATGAGCATAGCTGAACAGGGGATTAATTTTATTAATTTCAGGCTCAATTCAGCTTGAAGACAATATAATAATCTATAAAAAATGGAACACTAACAAGAAGCCAAACTATTACTATTTTTTCTTAAGAGTTCAATGTGTTATAGTAATCAGGAATGCATAAATTGCTCTTACAAGCAGTTCAGAAAAGGACATTGTGTGAAGCATACTTAGAATTGGAAACTATAAAGAGATTCTTTTTCCCTGTTGCTCCTAAGGTATTTTTTTCCATGTGTCAAGTTTCAGTTTTGGTTGTTCTGTGGAAAACATAGGGATTTTGCTCTGCTTCTTGAACATGTGGTGGACAAGGGGTCAAGATACAATGGAATTATTTTAAATACTAAGGAAGCAAATGTGAATAACACTCTGCAAGACAGTACCCTCATTGTGCATGTGAATATGGTGGACCCTCAGCTTTCTCTCTCATTTAAGCTGTTACCTGCTAAAAATTACTGAGTGGTAGATGGAAATGAGGATAAAAAGAAGTGAAAAAATTACCCTGATTTCTTCCAACCCAAGCCTTTTTCTCTTCCCTCCCCAGGAAACTTTCAGTTGCTTTCTTTCATCAGCAAGCAATACCAGAAGTCTCTAGCCAAAACACCATTGAGAACTGTTACCACCCCAACGCTAACAAAAGTTTTAAAAAACATTTACAGCAGCCATGAAAATCACTTAGAAAGTCAATCTGACTGTATTAGCTCTGTCAATATCTGTAGTCTTCTCATTATTTATGATTACACACATAAAAAAGCATTGCACTAATTCCTTTTGTTACTTCTACAAGAAGTCCATGGAAAGTTAAAGAAAATTTTTGGTACCTCATCACCTTAGGTAAATTTATAAGGCACCTGCTGATGGTGGGAAATGTCTGTTTATTAAGCTGATTTTTCAGGCTTCTTTCATGAAAACTTACATAAATTAGCTTTAAATCTATAATTTAAGCTTAAATAGGGATTAGACTTCATAAATTGAATCAAGAAGTTACAGAGTAAGGGGAAATAAAAATGCATTTCTGATGTTCCACCTCTCCTTGCTTTCTGCTTCAAAAGCCTGCTTTATGGTGAGAAAGGTCATGCTTAAACTCTAGTGCCAGAAAATTTAGCTTTATGTCTCAGCTAGCCAGTGAGGGTAATCAGCACCTTGTTTCCTTTAAAACTGACAGACTGCACTTTTAAAGTGTTGAAAGAGAAGTATACAGAGCTTATAGGTTCAATTCCCTGCAATTTCAATTCCCTGGCCTTGGCAAAGATTTTGAAATTTCACTTGTTTTCAGTTCTCAAACTAAAGTGCTGTGGTCAATTAATGAATAAGCTACTTTAATCACTGGTGTTTTCTAGCTAATATATAAAAATCAGAAGTGTATATCCTAAAATATTAAAATGTCAATATTATTCTTAGCAATGTTCATTTTTTTATGGCTTTATGTTACTTTTACCAAAGGAACCATTTTGTTTCCTATTTTGGTGAGTCTATCAGCTCTTCTAGTGTATTAAAAAGGTGAACCCATTTAAAGTCTCAAAGGATTCAAAATCCTTTGGAAACGAACCCAATCCCAAATTCTAAGTGAACACTGCCTAAATTCAAGACACCTTATTTTGACTTTTATTTGGAAAATGGCATGATTTTCTGTGCCTTTGGTCATCATTTAAAACTGTGGCCCCTCTGATGTTTCCTCCCAAGAACAGTGAAGCCCTTTACCTCTCAGGTTTGTATGGTCATGGTCTCTCTTGTCTTTGGGAAGGCCTCAACCCTGTGAAACGCACCCCTAATATTTCAGAAATAATGCCTATGAGAAGGTACCTAGAATTGATTGAAACAGCCAGAAATTAGATAAACAGTAGTCCATCTTGAATTTAGCTTCTTCCAAAAACCCCTCGTTTCCTTCAGATTTGCTCCTTGATTATTTCATAGAATCAAAAGTTAGAGGACTGCAAAATAAACTTCAGTGCAGTTTTAGCTATTTGCCCACATCTCATATTGTTGTAGTTGGCAGACAGTCTACAGCTTTTGCTATAACTCCTTTCTTTGCTCCTTTCTCCTTTTCTAGTTGCTCCTTTTCTCCTCTCCTGGTCCTCAATGGTCTGTCCGCTGCTGCCTTGGTACCCAGCTACTTAGGTCAAGAGGCAGACACAGGGATGCTCAGCTGCAGAATAGAAAAGTGTAATAACGGCTGCAGAGTTCACTATGCACCCAGTGCTCAGATCGTATCCCCTGGGTTCAACTGCAGGTGTTCACGGGCCTACTGTATGCAGAAACGCAGCATCTGTCCATTGTGATGCATCACATTGTTGGATTTGGACTTGTGTATAGAAACACCAGCATAGGATAGTCCCATTTCACATGCAGCTGATCACATCATGTGATAGCTCTCTCTCATGACTGAATCCTCATGGAATGTCTGATGAAACAGGAGAATTTCTATGCACTGTCTCATTTAATCCTCATGACAGTGCCCGGGGACCTTTGATGACCATTTCCCCTGACTTACAGAGACTAAGAAACCTGCCCTTTATCATTCCTCAAGTGAGTTGTGGGAAAGGACTCAACAGTGGTACCGGTGCCCACGGCCTCAGGTCCTCCAGCTCTATCCTACCAGCACATGTGGTGTTTTCCACAACATTGACTTCCTTTCCCTCTAGCTTGTTTTCAAGGTGTCTGTGGTCAGCAGGCTCAGCTCTTTTTCCAATAGCAGAGTGTTTGAGAAATAGTGTTCTTATCTTAGAGGTGATTTATATGAGATATCTACAGTTGACATATAAACTATCTGTATACTTCTCTTAAGTGAGAAACAAAAAGGAATGCCTTTTTTTCCTTCCTTTGCTCTTAAACATGTGATTACACTTGTGCTGGAAGAGATGCTAAAGCAGATGGCATCTTAAAATAATTTTAGAAAATATGTTCATGCTTTAAAATTATAGAGCTCTTCATACCAATAAGATTTTCCAGCGACATTAAAAATATCTTAACTGTCAAACTAAATCAACCAGCTCTTTTCCTTACCTCTTACCTCTTAGCTGCAGATGGCTAAATGTTTGCTTATAAAGCTAAACTCTTGCCTGTGAAGTAGTTTTCTAATGTTTTCCTTTCAACTCACTTTTCCCCTAAAAATACTTACTGTCTGAAATCTTTTATTCAAATAGAAACACATCACTCAATTTGGAGCACAGTGTTAAAAGTTAGTAATTTGATCTGGATATAGTTGAAATTAATCTGAATTTTAGGCAATGAATTTTTGAAACAATGGTAGTATAGCTTTTATACATAAACAGTTTTTTAAACTGAAATGACATATTAGTAATTACATCTTGCTTTTTTAGATCACTGAGGATGTGTTATAGATAAATCACCAGAGCTCTGACTAGGTGCTCAATGAGTAGTTTTCTGTAGTTTGTTTTCTCTAAGGTATTGAGGCTTTGGAAAGGCCAATTTTGCTTTAGTATCTTGTTCCTACTGAGTCTTTTGATCACATCATTTGTTGGGGCATGGAGGGTCCTGCTCCTGTGCACTGCAGAATTCTTTACACTCTCTCTGGATTCTTTCCATTGGGTGTGAAAGCAACTTTCTTCCAGATGTAGTTATCAAAATTATCTCCATGCTTCTCCCAGTATCTCTAGTAGCAAAGT
>PVIC010054110.1:0-11643 GCA_004025085.1 Thryonomys swinderianus
GAAAAGAAAAGAAAAGAAAAGAAAAGAAAAGAAAAAAAACATGATGGTAATAAAAGAAAAAGGGAAACAAAGCTTATGTATTTAGGGGGTGGAGGGTTGTGGGGTGAGTAGGCAAACAGTAAAAAATGATAATTAAATTGTATTATATACTGGTGCAAATTCCCAATATTGAGTGTGATCACAATGTGTATATATAATGTGCCAATAAAGATAATTTTTAAATTACAGATATATAACAAAATGCCTGGCTTGTCAATTCTCTTGGTTCAATATTTTCTACAGGAACTCACCATTTTACATTCTGCTCAGAATATAAGAGGGTTCCAATTTATGTACATCTTCACCAACTTTTGTTATTTCTCCCTACCCACTTTTTTAAACCCATCCTAGTGGATATAAAGTAAAATTTCATTGTGGTTGGTTACAATATAATCATAATATACACCTGTCATTTCATTTCTAGGAGTCAAGCAAAAAGTTCCTAACCATTATATCAAGTTTCATGCTGATACTTTTAAATAAAAAAATATGTACAAGGATAGGGACAAGGATAAGACTAGGGTTATTTTAATTAGTCAACATAGCTAATACTGAAATCTGGGACACAGGAGGTGAAAGAGGAGCACATTAGTGGATACTTAATCCTAATGGATAAGTAATTGAACAAGAAGTAGTTCACATGTTATAATCCTTCTAAAGGTGGCCTAAACCAAAAAGTAAAATAATGAATTTTTCATTCAAATACACATCTAAAAACATATTTCTTCTGTAATTTTAGTCATGCAAGAGGGGTCAAATATAGCTGTTGTTTAATTTATACAAATAATAGAAATAATTCTACAATGTCTGTCTTTTTTTTGGAACAAAGAAAATAGGGCTCAAGACAAAAAGACTTTAAAAATCACTAAAACTACTACATGCATTTTTGTTCAAAACACTAAATATGCATAAAAGAACTAAACAAAAAGCTAAAACTTTCTGAGGAGAGAGTAGGAAATATTTTAAATACAACCAGGAAAGCAAGCATCCTCAGGGAACTAGTAAATTATATCTCTGACAAATTTGAGAGAAATTTTACTGCTAACCAAACATATATCTTTTTGATTCCCAATCTTTTACTTAACCTCCTCATCATTTGCTATCCTACCTCATTTCCTTTTTCAATTACCTGCCTCAATATTAAAACTGTTATACACACCCAGCATTCATCAGCCTTTACAGTGTACTCCACATTATTAAAACATGGTGATTAGTTTCATCTTTAGATTTTACTGCTTTTAAGATCACTACTATAGAAGGCTTCTTTACATTGTATTGGGGGAGAAGGAATTTAAGATTTTCTTTTCTAAGAAAAACTAGCAATATGAAGAGCTGTAAGATTCTTAGGAGGCTGCAGGTGACCAGGTAAACCATGGAACTGAAGTAATGATTTTCCTTCTCTCCTCTGCTATAGTGCCAATACGAGTCAGGCTTCTTCAAATAAAGAAAACATCAATGAGAAAAATTATGGCTAATACCACAAGGCAGCTGAGAGTAGTCTATTAAGATGAGCAGAAATAGTGCAAAGGAGACTGCACACTGAAAGATTATGAGGTTTCTTAAAATGTCAGGAAGAAAAATGGTACTTTAATCAATACGAAAGTGATTTGTTTGCTTGCTTGCTTCTTTAAGACAGTGTCTCGCTATGTAGCTCAGGCTGGGCTGAACTTCTTACACTTCCTCAATAGTCCATGCATGCCTTGATCCTCACAAAGCTTTGATCCTTCATGAGGCCTGCATTCTCAGACTCCTCAGTGCAAAATGATTTTATCTGTATCAATCATTTAAAGTTCTGCTATAGTCATCTGATGTATGATTAAAATAGGGCTTACAAATTATGATTAAATATTTTCTGGCAGACTCTGCAAATTATACTAACAGTTATGCTTCAAGTACCATACTAGAAGTTATGAACCAACTTTTCCATATTTATTTATGACACAAGCTAATTTCTCCAAAGTATTACATTATAGAAATAACCTTATCCTCTTACCTGACTACAATCTCATTTAAAAACAATCTACTGGCATGCTAACAGGCTTGAGTTAAACTATAATTTGAAAAAGAAAAAGAAAGACTCCAAGCAGTATCTAATGCCAAATAACCAATATTAGTATCAGACACTACAAACAAGTTTTGTGGACCTGACAGATATACACTCTATAGGAAAGAGTAACTGAATACCACCATAGTCTAAGATGGAAAAGTAAGTGACTAATGTGAAAAGTGAATAGATGGAGTTATACATACATATTTGTACTCAATTTCTACACAAGATCCTGTACATCATTTCATTATCTCCAATACAACTTAGGTACTATTTTCAGAATCAGAGAATTTTCAATAAAGATGTAAGTGATTCTCTGAAATCATCCCCGGACTCTGTGTCCTGCCTTTGCGCCTCACCCTCTCAGTCCGGGTCCAGATACCAGCCTACAACCAACCACAAAACATTGATCCTGAAACTTCTTGAAAAGGAACTAATCATATTAACATAGAAGACAATAAATAAGGTTTAATGGGATCATCTTTTAGAACCTTCTTATGGATCTCTTCTAATGAGACAGTTCTGTATCTCTTTTATATGGAAAAATACTGAAGATTAACTGACAAGGCAAGTAATGTGGATGAATTAGACAGTGCTAAGAAGAAAAATGTTTGTAAATTGTTTTCTATATTCTGAACCTAGGTACAGCATTTTTATACTTCCTATTTATAAGTCCAGACACTCATGCCAGCATGCAAGCATTTTACTTGATCGTTACAATGATTCTAAGACTCAAGATCTCCATTTTAAAGAGAAGGAAGCATTCAGATATGGGTTAAACTACCGTCACTGGAGAGTAAATGAGAAAAAGTGGGGGAATTCAAATCCAAACTACTATTCTTGTTACAAGCATGAAGTTATTTTACAAAACGGTTTTCAAAAGTAGACAAAACCAATGACAGAGGCCTGAGTTACCCCAACAAAGACCAATGTAATACTATTGATATTATAAAAAATAAGAAAATATGCCTCTTACACAGCAGAAAGAAATTAAAGGGACAAAAGGATTTATCACTGTTTCTGAATTAAAAGGAAAACCAACTTTAAAACAGACAGTAATTGAAATAACTCATACCAGTTACAGATTTTCAATATAAAAGAATTAAATAAATAGGAGCATATTCCTAATACATAAAATTAATAAAGCAATTTAACAACTCATATTTTCATACAAACAAAAGATCAATACTTTTATTAAAAGACATCTTCTAGTTTTATCATTTCAAGTAAAAGATCAACAGAAAAGTAGAGGTTATCTATAGAAGCGTTTCCTTTCTCTAATCAATAACAAACCAAAATTCATCAGCAACAACACAACACAAAATTTCACTGGTTTAATCAGACCAAGTTATGATACCACAGAGATTTCAGTTACCATCCATGTTTCATCCAACCAAGTATTTAAAAAGACAGAATATGCACTGAATATTTTTTCTAAATACTGCACTGTTTCAAAATTACAAAAGACATCCAAGTGCTAAAAACCTCCAGAGTCCAATCTACAGTATCAATTTCATGTCACAAAGTACATGTCAAGTTTCTGCTGAATTATTAAGTGTGATAAGTAGCACATGAAACTAAATGAAAGAAAAGAAGTGTCGGGAGACCTAAATCTACCCACGCTTCTGCCACATGTGGCCTCTATGTCCTTGACTGTGTTACTTCGGCCCTCTAGGCTCTTTCCCATCTGCAATATGAAGCATCTGTCCTGAATTAGCTCTCCATTCACTTCAGTCTTTAAAAGTATATGGCACTGTGACAGGAACACTTTGTAACTTCCCCATCTTTAATAACTACAAGATTCTGAGAGTATCAAAATTAGACTTTTCTCAATTCCACACTTAACTCAGTGTTTAAACTCCAATAAATATGTAACCATGTTTGACGAAATTAACCATTTACATTATGCAAATCAAAATACTGTCTTAAATTCAGCATACCTACCAGCTTATGCCTTTATAAAACCCAATCCTTCTCATTCAGTCAAGCAAGAAAAATTAATACATATACCTTCCTTTCTGGTATTAAAGATTTTCTAATCACTTCCAAAATCTGAAGAAATACTATAAATCAAGAAAAAGTCCAGTGCATTCAATTATATAAAAAAGAAACATTTTATAAAAGCAATAATTATAACAAAATAGTATTCATAAAATAAAGATATGTGTAGCAAATATCACAAAATATTGTTATTTGAAAATAATAATTTAATCATAAGATATATTGTGTTCATATGTATGTTCATACTTAAAATGCATACAAAAACTTCCAAGGAAAACCTCTTTCTCTTGGAACATGATTTCAACCTGAGAAATTTTTCTTTTTTATTATAGAACCCTCACATTTCACTAAAAGAAATCTTAGTGACATTTTACTGTCTTCCACTTACATAACATGTGGAACACTTTATCAGCTACTAAGAAATACAGTCAATGGCTTATAAAATCAGAAATGCTACACAGTAATGGATCTAGGTGGGGTTTCCCCATTTTGTTTTATTTTTTCCTGTTGCTATTATTACCACTGTGATTACCATTATAATCAGGAACAGCAACAGTGACTTAACCTTCTAGGCGATTCTGATACTCACTAAAGTTTGACATTATCATTGCTATACTGGAAAGAAGGTGAAAAGCAAGCAATGGCCTACATTTTGTTTTTCTTTTCACTTGATTCCCAAGGGCTAATACTGAACTTACCATTTTCTTTTAAAGGAAAATGAAAGCCCAGTTTCTGAAATGACAAGGTTCCAGGTCTGGACTATATTCCAGGGAAAAATGCCAAAGACTCAAAGTGGGGACTTGGGAAGGATGCCAAGGTGATTCAACACTGAGAGCCTCCGGATTAAGAAGATGTTATTTTAATAAACCTGGTCATAAGAATGATAGGTACAATTTGCCTGACATAGCCAATCAATGAGAGTATTGCGCCACTTCGTGGCTTTGTCATCTCGATTAGTTTTCACTGACTTAAATTCTTTTTGACGGTGCTTCAGGGTTTGAGAAATTATAAAAAATTTCCTGGTGTCCCCTCCTGGAGTTATAGCATAGATCTTATTGATCTTGTGGCCTATTCCTCATTTCTCAAGTTCCTTCTCAGAAATGATTTGTCACCAGCCCTCCTCAATCTTCTTATTCAGTGTAACAGTTCATGCCAAGGTGCAACTAATCTCTCCTAACATTTAATCCCTGTCACCCTCTCAGAGCTACAGATGCCTAGACAAAATGACATGTAAGGGGAGGTGTCTATCTTCAGGCCTTAGACAATCAATCACTCTATCATCTTCTATTGTGTTCTTTTGTTCTGTCATTTTTTACAGGATGAATTTGCTTTTCAAGGATCAATACTCAATTTAACTTTCTATCCACTGTATATCAAGTCTTTTTAAAAAATGAGAAAATTTGTTTCTGATTTTGAATTTATTTTAAACCATACGCAGGTCCTTAGACAAGACCATTACTGAAATACATCACTGTTCATTCCAACCAGAGTCAGTGGAAACTGTGAGACTCGAATCAAGTTTCTTCCATACTAGCAAGTAGATCTGAGCCCAATGAAAGAATTTGTAAGTACTCAGAAAATATAAATTTATGAGCTTTGAAGAAATAATTTCTGTTCAATATATCTTCCTAAGGAAACTATAAAACAAATGCAATATCAGCAGTTTTTGATATGAGAAGACAGAATTATAGTCCTAACATTATTTTACCAAAGAATTGAATTAATAATTTAATTTTTATAAATGTTCAAACATAAGTACATGAAATGGTTCTATGTCCTAATCATACCATGAAATGACAGCAGCATCCAAATATTTTAGAGGAAATCGGATAAACACAAATGGAATCATAAGAGAAACTAGTTTATGCATTTAAAACAACTTCTTTCTAAGTGTCCTCACAAAGCTTAAGAAGGTCTCTTCAACCCAGTGATATTGGACATGTTTCTGAATTAATTTCCACCTGGAAACCCCTGGGATGAAAACTCTAACTGTGTGATAAATTAAGTTGCCAAACGAAATGGATTAGCGATCAGTGAAATTGCCTGATAAGCTGTCAGATCCATTTTGGCCTGGGATTCATCCTTTTTCTCCACCTGTTCATTAGGCTCCACGTTCAAGGCAACTCCAGTGACTGATTGCACATTAACAAGCTGTTTATGTGGGAGGTGTAGCTAGACTGGGCAACATCCTATACTTACATATCCATTTCAATATAATTCTGTGGTAATTTATTCTGTTCATAATCCCACTGTGGAAAATATATCTCTATCCTATAGTTTGATTTTGGACACAACAGAGACATGATGTGTCATGAAATGAAAGTTTAACAAAGCAAATCAGATTGTAGCTCAAGGTTAAAAGAAGCTGGTGAAATTTCAAGCTATAAATTTGCTTCTGCAAAGTTACAAAAATGAAGTGAGTAGTGAAATGGTTGCTGCCTTCACACAGATAGCTTTAAAAATAAAATACTTTTATTTCCATATTCTAAAATATTGGTTGTTTCATGACAAGAAAGCTAAAGAAGAATGTCAAAAATAATTATTGACCTTTTGTATCAAAATGGTCAAATCACTTTAGATAGCACCCAGCCTAATAAACCCTTGTCTATCAAAAAGAACCAAATCTGAGCTACAAATAATATGGTTCCACTCAAATATCAAGCACTCTTTCACTTTTAAGTATATGAAATTCACTTCATAAAAGATATATCCACCAAATACAACATTAACAAAATCAGTAAATTCTTGTCAAATTCCTAACATTTAATGTCTCTATGCTCCATGAAAATGTATCACTTCTGATAAGCTATTTCTCACCTCTGTTTATCAGCCTAAATTTATAAGAATTAAGACTGTAATTCAACACCCAATGTCACTTTTCCTTCTCCCTACACATACAGGGGCTTAACTGCAGAAAAATTAAGTAAATAAACAGCCATGACTTATTTTGGAGGACATACTCACACCACAGTACCCACATATGTAAAAATTAAATATTTATCTCCATTAGTTTAATTAATAGAAAGGTTCAGCTTTTTTTCTTTTTAAATAATTTTTAAAATATATAGTTTAAGAAGCATGTTTTATTCCAAATAAGACTGTAAACAGTACAGTACAACAGATAGTACCACAGGTTTCATGACATGTCAGCCTCACCGAAAATTCAGCTTCTGTTACAGTCATTGTAACTGTCCTCTGACAAGCCCTGCAATTATAAGAATTAAACTGCAGCACAGCATATTTGTATTTTTTAAATGAAACCATCTTAGAATGGTGGTATTCACTTTAGAAGACTGGTATTTAAGATATCATAAAAATATACCAAGTATTCCCTTCTCCCTTTTACCTCACCCTCTAGTCCCTTGTTCCCTTTCTCCCTTCTCCAAAAGTCTATATTCTGGTTTATTGTCATCTCTCCTTGATTTTATTTATTTTATTATTATTTATTTAAGTTTCTCATTTGAGAGAAACCACGTCATATTTAACTTTCTCAGTCTGGCTTATTTTTCTCAGTCCATCCATTTTGCTGACTATAACATGCTTTCATTCTTCTTTACAACTGAAAATGTTCCACTGGAGTAAGTATGAATCATTCACTCTTTTTAACACATTAGAGCAGGAAAATCTCCTTAGAGCTCCATCTGCCCACTCAAACCATGAAGCTACTCTCCATGTCTCTGACACTTTACTGTCTCTTCTGGGTACCTTGTAGGAAATGGGGAACTGCTCCTTTCGTTCAGCTTCTCAAACATGCCTAAAGAATATAATTGCTTCCTGGAGCTGGATCCAGATCAAGATGCAGGGACACTATGAAATGAAACCTAATCTGAGAATTCTAATGAATTCAAGCAGAAATTGCTAGAAGGAAATACTTCTAATTGAGATAGAAAAACTACTTTGTACAAAGTCCAGAAAAGTAAGATAGAAGTAGAGGATAGGGAGACATACCCTGTGTCAACTACCAACTGTCTTTCCATTCTCTAGCCATTATCTTTAATGTGGTTATACCATAATTTAATATATGTCAGTTATTATATAGGGCAAAACCTTCACAAAGAAGAACACTAAAACTTCACAGAATTTTCAAATGGCTCTCAGACCCATTACAAAATGGGAGGAAAAAACACAAGCAGATATTTCAACAAAGAAGATATATATATATATATATATATATATATATATATATATATATATATGCCAAATAAGTATGAAGAAAAGTATTCAGCATATTTAGTTCTTAGGGAAATGCATATTAAAATCATAATGAGACATCACTGTATATTTATCAGAATTACTAAATAAAAAATATAGCAACATATGCTGGCAAAAATGTAGTGACACTGGATCTCTCATACACTGCTGGTAGAAATATGAAATAGTACACCCACTATGGAAAATAATTTAGCAGATTCATATAAACTAAACATGCTTTGTGAGTATTTATCCCAGAGAAATAAAAATTTGCAGTCCTATGAAAACCTATACATGAATGTTCACAGCAACTTTACTGTTAATAGCAAAATACTAAGTCCAAACAAATGTTCTCCAGTGGGTGAACAGTTGAAGAATCTCTGTTACATCTACGCAATTAACTAATACTAAGTGATAAAGAAAATAAAGTAATGAACTGTTATTGGTACATATGACAATATAATGGGCCTCAAGGATATTATGTTTAGCCAAAAAAAGGGCAATTTCAAGGAGCAACCTGCTATATCATTTCATTTATATGGCCTACTTTCTATAAAGAATATATATAATCATAATCATGTATATTTATGTAGTGTTTTTATATAGATCTACAATGTGGATTAAACTACATAAATTAACATATCTACTTTATATGTTATCATGAGTCATTACATTCAAAATTTACTTTTCTGTTTTGAAATATATTATTGTTGATTCTAGTCAATCTGCTGTGTATCAGATCTCAAAATGTATTATCTCATTTATCTGAAATTTTGTACCTTTGATGATCATCTCCTGATTCCCTTCCTCCTCAATGCCTCTGAGAACCTTCACTCCACTCTAATTCTGTGATGTCAACAAAAGCAAGGGAAACTATTAACAAAGTGAAAAGACAGCCTAGAGATTAGGAGAAAATTTTGAAAGGGTAACTATCCAAAATAAATAAGGAATTAATATATTTTAAAATGGGCAGAGAACTTGAATAGAAATTTCTCAAAAGAAGACATAACAGCAGGCCCATGAAAAAGTGTGCAGTATCACTAACCATGAAGGAAACACAAATTGAAACAATGAAATGTCACTTTGTACCCGTTAAGGTAGCACTTGTTGAGGTCGGAGAATTAGCTCAGTGGTTCCGGCGCCTGCCTTGCAAGCACAAGGTCCTGAGTTCGATCCCCAGTAACCACATACAATGCTGACTCATGCCCACCAGCAATCAATACCACACACCACAGTGCCGGGTGTGGTGGCTCACACCTGCAATTCCAGCACTTGGGAGGCACAAGAGGATTAATGAGTTCGGGGCTTGCCTGTGCTACATAGTGAACTCAGAGCCAGCCTGAACTACAAAGTGAGACCCTGTCTCAAAAAAAAAAAAAAAAAGCACTTCTTAAAAAGAAAAAGGAAAACATTGCAAATATCCAGAGAGTGAGGAACACTTATATATTGTTGGTGGGAATATGAATTGGTATAGCCATTACAGAAAATTATACAGAGATTCCTTCAAAAAAAAAAAAACCAAAACATAGAACTGTCATATGGTCCAATAATCTCACTTCTGGATTATATATCCAAACGAATTTAAATCAGTGTCTCAAAAGGGTAGCTGTCCACTACAGCATTATACTACAGTATTAAAATAACAAAACCAGCCGGGCGTGGTGGCTCACGCCGGTAATTCAAGCACTCGGGAGGCAGAGGCAGGAGGATTGCTGAGTTCCAGGCTTGCCTGGGCTACATAGTGAGCTCAGGGTCAGCCTGAACTACAAAGTGAGACCCTGTTTCAAAAAAAAAATTAAAAATAACAAAACCATGGAAATGGACAACATGAAGGAGGAAGATAGGTGGATACGAGCACAAACAGGCTAGTGTAGGGGGTCTTTCATGCTAATGGGACAGTTCTGTATCAGGGTGATAATGTGGTTACATGACTCTACATATGGGCTGAAACTGCCCAGAACTGCACACATACACATACCTCTACTCTCACAAACCAGGTTAAAATGGTGACATTTTACATAACCTCATGGGTAAAGTCTGTTGTCTAGAAAATAGTATTATGTTAATGTCAAATTCCTCGGTTTATATTGTACTATAGATCACACATTGACACCATCATAGCAAGGTTTCATAGGTGAAGATAAAGGATACATAAGAGTCTGATTTCTTTTAGTGATTTCCTATAATTATTTCCAAATGAAAATTTTACCAAAAAAAAAAAAAAACCTGAGTATAAGAACCTGAATTTGAATCTAGGTCCACTTGACTTAAAATTTATGCTATTGTCCTTCAGCTTACGCTTATAAGACCTATTTTGCTAAAACATAACATATATAAATAATTTCCTAGAAAGAAGAATATATAGAAGGCTTATCATGAATACCATTTAAAGAAATTTGAAGTAATTCAGAAAAGGCAGGAAGAAACTTAAAATACCAAATCATCTTGTGCATAGCTGCTAAGACCAGGTGTTTCAATGCACTAATGTAGTGTTAGGCAACGGACTTCAGACGTCAACAGAAAGGAACGACTGCACTGCTTAGCACAGGCTCTCCCCCTTCTCGATAGAGGCAACTCGAGAGGTTCCTGCCATGTGTCCTGTTCTCCAGAAAGGTTAACAGCTATGCCTCTCCTTCCACACAAAGCAAACAACCTGCATGCAGAAAGCTGTAAGCAGAACCATTATGCTGTACATTCGGCATTTCTTTCCAATCTGCCTGGCACTTTCCTCTGAGGCTGTCCCTGTGATTATAAAACATGTCCAAATTACAGTCATCACAGCCAGAGAGATGAGATAACAATGACAAGTGGTTTGGGGAATAACAAAGTTTCTGCCTATTTTCAGATTACTTCTTGGTACCCTTGTACACTATGTGGCATTACGAAGAAAATTATATACAAGTCTGAGATAAAATAGGAAAAAATAACAATGAAATAGTTAATGTCTTTCTGTGTGGCATTTTATTTTATTTCACTGTACTACTCCAAAATTTTATTTATTGATCAAATAAATTAAATGTTAAATACAGAGCTAATTTTGTTCACTATGTGAAGCTCCTACTGCTACGGTTCTGTTGGTCACAGGCACTACCAATTCAATTACATAGAGTTCAATTTAACACACACATACAGTATCAAAAATGCTTTAAGAACAAAAGGACAAGACATTGCTTTGAAAAGTGACACATAAAGTGAAAAAGGTAGACAGGTGTGGTGGCACACACTTCTGATGCTAGCCCTCAGGAGGCTGAAGCAGGAGGATCACTGTGAGTGCACAGCTAACCTGAGCTACATAATGAGTTAAGGACAACCAAACTGCCTAATGAGGCCTTGTCAGGGAAGGGAAGGGAAGGGAAGGGAAGGGA
>PVIC010054111.1:0-11640 GCA_004025085.1 Thryonomys swinderianus
AAAAAAAAAAAAAAAAAAAAAAAAAAAAAAAAAAAAAAGAAAATGAGTCCCAGAGCAAGAGCAAGGATGTGATTTGTTTTCTATTTCCATGCAGTGGCTACTGAGGTAGTTCATGATCACTGAGGTCAAGCCACAACAAATGTGCTTTTGTACCAGTATCTTGGTTACCTGCAGGGCCATCATGACAAGAAATTATCCTATTATCAAACATTATTGAACACCCAGATCTCATATACTGCCTGGAATAACACAATCTGAAGTATTCAGCAGCATTATGGAGCATTCTGGCTAAAATAATCTAATCTCACTCATCTAGAGTCAGGTCTGTAGGAAACTGAGAGGCTAAAGGAACTAGTTTAACAAAACTATAAGAGAAAAAACACAGATCCAGGAAACAAAGTATTTTATGGAATAACCAATCTAGATTCTTCATTAAGTCAAGTCATAAAAAGTGGAGGGAATGACACTAAATAGACTTAAGAGGCATACAAGTGATTATAAAATAATCCTTAATTAGTTTCTGAGTTGAACAACTAGCTCTAAAAGATATTTTTTGAACATGGAAAAATATAAATGTGGGCCAGGTAATATTAAAGGATTGTTGTTAATTTTGTCAGACATGATAAAGTATTGAGATACACAAAAATATTTTTGCAGTGGGGAGATCAAACTTGGGGCCTTGCAGGGCCAGGTAATATTAAAGGATTGTTGTTAATTTTGTCAGACATGATAAAGTATTGAGATACACAAAAATATTTTTGCAGTGGGGAGATCAAACTTGGGGCCTTGCACATGCTAGGCACATGTGCATATGAACACTTATACACACACAACCACTGAGCTGCATCCCCAACCCAAAGATCCTATGTTCAGACTGGCCTTGAACTCATTGTGTGGCCCAGAATGGGGTCAAACTTGCAATCCTCCTGCCCTGGCCTCCCGAATGCTGGCATTACATACATGGATCACCATGTTTGACCATCTTCTTTTGTTTAAAGACACTTATCTGAGCATTTATGAAGGAAATGTCATAAATCTAAACTTTTGCAAAAACAAAGATAAAACAAGTGTGGTAAAATGTTAGTTGCTCAGTCTGGGTGATGAGCAAATATCTATCTTATTAGTGTTTTCACTTTGCTATATTTGCTTCATAACATTACGATTTACTATGTGTGCTTTGTATTATAAAATGGTCCATAATACAAAGAGGGGAGATGTCACTAGGAGTCCAGATGTTGCTAGGTCACAGAGGTTTATAAACTCATGCCGCTTTGACCACCCATGGCACTTGTCTCTCTCTAATGAGTAATTCATGTTCATAAGGCTTCCACTGGCTTTTGAAGCAGTAAGTAGTGGTTTAGGGTTTCCGAAGTAACATATCTGTGACACTTTTTATTATATATATTGTCTGGAAAAGCAATCTACACTCATAAAAATGAGCTGAGTCTTCTCAGCTCCTGTATCATCAGTCAACTTAGAGCTCAGAGCCAACTGCATTCATCTGTTAGTCATCCCTGTCCTGATTTTATTTTATTGCCAATACAAAAATAAGCATTGATATGAACATTTAAATGTTCAGTGATATGAACATTTAAATTTCAAACCCTAGTGAGAATCTTATAATTATGAAATGTTAACCCCTCCCCCATCTAGTGCTATCAGAAATGATAAAAGAGAGCTTCTGGAACAGTCTTTTCCTCCTGGGAGAATCAGAAACCTGTAGGCCCCAGTCATTCCTCTAATGAGCAGTAACTGTGTGACTTTGGACATGCCTTAGAGACCAATTACTTCATTCCTAAAGTATAAAAGCTGAATGTGATAGTCACTAAACTAAACCCTTGTAACTTTAAATTCCCTCGTGCTACACCTGGACTCCATTTTCTAGGTCCTGTGTGTCTTTGGATAACTGCACAGGAGGCCATGCCTGGCAGAGTGGCAGACAGGACTAGTGTGTGTGTGAGTTTGTATCCTGGCTCTTACCTGTTCACACCACTTTGTTTAATGTTCATTATCTGAACCTAGAAACAGTACTATTTATCTGACTAGTTTTCAGTGAGAATTAAGAGAGGCACTATGTAAAAATTTCTGGCTCTTTGAGCAACACTTAGAATCTGAATAAAAACTTACTCAACTGTAGTTTCCCTGGCGATGCCTAGTGAACTTAAAAGTACTATGGCTTGGGCCGGAGGGTTAGCTCAGTAGTTCTGCCGCCTGCCTCGCAAGCGCAAGGTCCTGAGTTCGATCCCTGGTGACCACATACAATGTTGGGTGTGGAGACTCCCTGCCCACCAGCAATCAATACCACATACCACAGTGCTGGGCGTGGTGGCTCACACCTGTAATCCCAGCACTGAGGAGGCAGAGACAGGAGGATTGCTGAGTTCAAGGCTTGCCTGGGCTACATAGTGAGTTCAGAGCCAGCCTGAACTACAAAGCGAGACCCTGTTTCAAAAAAAAAAAAAAAAGTGCTATGGCTTGGGAGCATTAAGATTCTGGCAAATCAGGGCCAGAGATTTAGCTCAGTGGTTCCAGTGCCTGCCTTGCAAGTGCAAGATCCTGAGTTCGATTCCTGGTAACCACATACAACGCTGGGCGTGGTGACTCACGCCCACCAGCAATCAATACCACATACCACTGTGCGGGGTGTGGTGGCTCACACCTGTAATCTCAGCACTCGGGAGGCTGAGGCAGGAGGATTGCTGAGTTCGAGGCTTTCCCGGGCTCCATAGTGAGCTCAGGGCCAGCCTGAACTAGAGCGAGACCCTGTCTAAAAAAAAAAAAAAAAAGATTCTGGCAAAACACTAGCAGACCTTGCTCACTAGCTCCGGAACCCTTTAAGTCTATTACAGAGTCCAGTACACGGAGGTGAAAGGCACTAGGAATCTCCCCCGTTTTCCTCTTTCCTATATACTGAACAGAAGATGCCAAGGGCTTTTGGTTCATCTGTCTGAGTCAGTCATTTTCTGCTTGTTCTAGTGCCATTAACTGTGCCCTTGGCTCCAGCCAGCTGGCTGAAAATCCCTTGACACTAGGCCGGAAAAAACCGGACTACACAGATCGGTTCAAATCTCTGCGCCTAGAAAAAGAACAACGCCATGGCGCGTGCGCAGCTCGAGGCGGCGTGGGCGCCGCAGGCAGCCGAAGCCCTGAGGGCTGTCGGGGCATCTGCCATTTGTCCACACCGTTTGAGTAGCACGTAATACCCCACAGACCCTCACCCTGCAGCCGGCAGCCGTCTGCCTCCAGCTCCAAGTCACAGCCGACGCCCTCTCGGTAGAGGCGCTCGATGCTGCGGAGGTTCTCCTTTAGCTCCTCCGCCTGGCCGGGCGGCTTTTCCTCGCCAGCGGTGTTTGCAGAGCCCTCGCCTTTCCGCTGGGCTGCGGCCTTCACCCGGGGCGCACCCAGAGTCTCCGCCGCAGCCAGCACGTCTCCCCGCGAGGCGGCGCCCAGTATCCCCTCATAGGCAAAGGTCAACACGGCCTCCCAGCCCCCCGGGGCCACATCCAGGCTGAGGCCGCGCTGCGCACCCCCACCGCCCCGCAGCCTGTCTCGGAAGAGGCTGCTGACTGCGGCCAAGATGACCCGGTGCACCCCATAAACCCGCCCCCCGACCGACACCTCCTCGTCCAGCAGCAGCCTCTGCTGCCGCAGCCGCTGTGCCTCAGAGAAGAACTGGCTCGGGTGCTCCTCGCTGCGCAGCCCGTCGGGGTCGGAGGCAGAGTAGGCATCGGTCTCATCCTCTTCCTCTAGGGAGGAAACTGGAGAGGGGAGGTTTCCTGGGACCACGGGTCTGTGGCCAGGCTCTTCCAGAGGAAAGGAAAGGAAACCAGAATCCTCCTCTGGGGAGGACGGCCAGGAGGGAGTTTTTTGGGCAGGTGCAGGGAGTCTGAGGCCGTCCTTCGGGACCGGGAAGGAGACACTCGCCAGGTCAGGGCTGGGACGTGCAGCCTCGGAGACGCTCATGGTCCAGGCTTGTCAGATTTGTGCACGCAAGAGGAGGGTCTTAGCTGTGCCCAGGAAGGCCGGAATAACGAAGTCTCCAGATCTTGGAACTGCCAGTCCCTCCTCTGTTCCAGCCACCTATCCCTACCCTAAAGTCACATCCCAAGCCTGAGTAGCCGGCCACACTGTGCCAGGTACGGGGTTGCCTAGACCCAGCAAGGCTTGCAAGAGGTGTGTGTAGGATCCAGTGCCTGGAGCCAGACCCCGCCGGTCTTGCCCTTGTCCTTTCAGTCCCCTCACGGAACAGCAGCCTCTGCCGGCGCTCTCACTTGAGTGCTCCCTCTGCGTGGGACTGTGGTGTGCACACCAAACGCACTGCTTCCCAGTCGGTGGCCCCACCTGGCTAATTATAGCTGGGTCTGGAGTGCTAATACTGGGCTCCCAGTGCCCAGACTCTGACACCCTATCTCCTCAGAAGCGTCCTGGGATGACTCCCCCTTCTTCCACCTGCGGTGCTGAATGAGGGGAATTCAGGGTAGAGGGAGCCCAGCCAGGACTGTTTACACAGTGCGCTGGGGGCGGGGCAGGAGCTGGAGTCTGGGCTACTGGGCGGTGAGAAGTCAAGTGTGTGTTTTGAGTCAGTTCTGGGTTTTGATGACTTTTCTGTGCCTGATAAACCTGGCACCTTGCATCAAACAGCACTGATGTGAAGAGCAGTCGGCTCAGACCAGTCTACAGTAAACAGAAAAAAAGGGTTAGTGAAGGGGCAGGGGCGGGGCTGCCTGACCTTGCCGGGGCTTCCTCAGTCCCAAGGGATATGGATTCAAACTCATGTTTTCAGAAGAACCTGAGGGAATTTAACCTGGCCTGTGGGATGAGGACCAGCCAGTGGGGTCTGTGGTTCATCTGCCTGGCCCCAGGACCAGAGTCCTGCACTGGATAGATGCCAGCTGCCATACCCTCTGCCCAGGATTTATCTCCTTTCTCACCCTGAGGCCTAATGCCTGGCTGAAGCCACTAAAATAGGGTAATCAAACACAAGGCAGTTCTAGGTGTCATGCAGGGGAAAGGATTTAAGAAGGAGGGTAGGGCCGGAGATTTAGCTCAGTGGTTCAGCGCCTGCCTCTCAAGCACAAAATCCTGAATTCCATCCTGGTAACCACATACAATGCTGGGCGTGGTGACTCACGCCCACCAACCATCAATACCACATAGCACAGTGCTGGGTGTGGTGGCTCACACCTGTAATCCTAGCACTCGGGAGGCAGAGACAGGGGTTTGCTGAGTTCAAGGCTTGCCTGGGCTACATAGTGAGCTCAGGGCCAGCCTGAACTACAAAGCGAGACCCTGTCTCAAAAAAAAGAAAAAAAAAAAGGAGGACAGCAAGATGTCTTCCCTCCCCTCTCTGGAGGAGGTAAGACAGGCCAAAGGCTGCCAGGCTGGGACTTGCTGGCCTATAAAAGACTGGTACACAGTGGAGAAGCTAGCAGACTTAATGGGGGAGAAGCATGCTAAGTGAGCTTTCATGGCTGTGGGTTAGGAAGGTAAGCTGAACACCACAGCAACCCCTGTGGCTTCAGGAGTTGTTTCCTCACTTACAACCTGGGTGCCCTGGGTGAACGTACCCCAGGCTACATTCCTCAAAGTGGTTTGACTGAGACGCAGACCATGAAAAGATGATGACCCACTCCTACAGCCTCTCCCAGGTCAGACGGCTCAGACCGCTCTCATGGCTCTTGCAGTGAGAATGGGGTCAGCATCTTGACCCCCACACCTGAAAGCAAAGGAACCACAAGTGGGAGGTGCAGCACTGGCACCCACTTATAAGGAGCAAGGAGAGTGGGCCTTGCTGCAAGTTCTGTGCCAGCCCCACTGGCCCAGGACAGCTCCATCGCAGCCAGCCATCCCTGGAGGGTCCGTGTGGCTCCACCGTGTAAGACCTGCACTAACTCCCAAAGGGAAGACACTGTATCTGCTGTCTGTGCCGCTCTGCATCCCCCATTAAAGCCCTGGGACTCCTGTCCCTGTGGCTCCAAGTCAGGAGCCATCCTCCTGGCTGCAGACACACTGGCTCGGGAGGGCACTTGGCATTTCCGTCAGTCAGTGCTGCCTCAGCCAGGGAACAGCTTGATTTCCCCCTGTGCGGAGGACTGCGCCAAGCCACACGCCTGAGAAGGCGATCCAGAGAATTCCAGGACGGGCAGCGCTGGGGCGCTTTGGCCAGGTCATGGGAGTCACGGTAATGGTCTACAACTCAGGGTCCCAATGTTTGGGGATCTAGATGGGTGAAAGAGAACTTTGTTCCAGCAATTTGGAGGGGATCGGAGAAAGGGAGGAGGCTAGGGTGTGGCGTGTGTTCTGGGGACCCCTCCTCCTTCATCACTCTGCTCCTCAGATCTGCTGTGTGCCGAACATCTGGGGCGTCATCCTCTACCTGTGGCTTCCCTGGATGACTCAGGTGGGCACAGGTATGAGATCAGATGACTCCTTGGCATTAGCATGGGCCTTGGGGGACAAGGCCTGAATAAATTAATTCCCATCCAGACTCCAGGGTTTGCACGGCTCATAAGCCTACTCGGCCTCATCGCTGCTGCCACTGCCTTGTCCATCTCAGTTGTCTCCACCACGGCAGTCAAGGCTGGGGAGCTGCTGTGACCATACTGGGTTGCGGGGTACATGGTCCTGTCAGGACTGTGAGATCACAGACTAGGGTAGCCCCCGTCTCCTCTCAGCTGGCCTAGACTTCCTCACCTCACGCTGCCTGGTCCAGAGCTTGGCAGTTCCATGAAGGTCATCTTTGTCTTTGCTGACCTCACAGCTGTGGCTGAATACACAGTGGCGCTTTGCAGAGACCTCTTGGATTGGCTCCAGCTAGCTAGTGCCTATCCTTTCGCTTTTTGTGCTTTTCTCTTAAGTTTGCTGACCTTGGAAAATCTCACCCTGCCCTGTGGCTCTGGCTTGGGCAAATCATTTCAAAGTCCCATGCAGGCATCAAATCAACCAACTAGGACTCTGTAATGTCTGTGTTTTTCCCTTTTAGGAGCATGGGGTACAGCTACCAAATATAGATCTGGAAGATGAGATGTGGGTGCTGGCCGTGAAAACAGTGACTGTCTTTCTGGGTGTGGCACCGGCCAGGGTGCAGTGGGAATCTAAGGCAGGTACCAGAAAACTGCAGCAGAGCTGAGGAAGCTGAAGGGATGGTAGTGAGTACTCAGCCACATGGTATCGGGGAGAGGCGTGGGATGGGTTGGGGGAGCTGCCGCCGCCTGAAAAGCTAAATAGGGGCAAAGCTGAGTAGCAGATTTCCATGGAAAGCAGTTTGAAGTTGGACGGCTTTGCTGGGTGGGGCCCCACACCCCAGGTCAAGAAGAAAGAGGCCTTATTCTAGGACCTGTTGGGATGAGCACCAGACAAACTCGCAGGGGAAGAAACCAGATGAGAAATGGCATCTACTTCTCTCAGACATCTACAACTTTAAGATACACCTTCAGTGTGAGCAGGGATGCTTTGCAGCTGGAGGAAGGAAGGAAAAGGATGCCTTGTTGGCCAGGACAACCTTATGGGAACAGGTTGGTAGGAACAGGGAGAGCGAGAGGAGCATTATGATGAGACAGCAAGAGTTAGGACATGGATAGTTACCCCTTCTCTCCCTCTCACATTTCTCCCACCTCTCTTTTGTCACTCACAGTGTTTCAGACCCAAATTATCTTCTTCTTGACCCTCATCAGTTACCTGTTGGGCACACTCATCCCTACAAACCCCAGGCAACAAGCCACTGACTTCTTTGCTACCAAGGAACTGGTCTGAGTATGTATCAAAGGAAATAGATGTCTCAGAATGTCACTCACACCTTTCACAGGAGGGGCCACAGTAGCCCAGGAAAATGTCTCCGAAAAAGGAAACCTTGACTTCCCATTCTGTTTCTCACTGCGAGTTGCCCATTAGGCCAGTCAGAGTAATAGAAGTCCAAGTTTTCCTCTTCTTTCCAGCCTAATATAAGTTACTGGTGCTAAACTGAATACAGGATAATTCGGATCCTGGCTGAGTAAAGGCAGAACTGCCCCTCTCTCTTCTTTCACACAGGAAGCACTATCTCAGCAAACACAGTCCACAGTGGCAGAGGGCAGTGTAGAGGGCAGTTTCTTTGGCATGTTTTCCATATTATCGCCTCAACCACTGCAGGCCTGCCAGTGTTTCTGGAGGCCTCAAGCTGAGAAGGCTGCCCAGCCCTGGGCACACTCTTTGCTGCCTCTCTCTTCTGTCCCCCAATAGCCCAGTATTTGTTCCTAGGACTTCTGAAGTATCCCCAAGGGGACCATCCTTGCCATTATGTGGATCACATTATCCTATCTGGGCATCACTGTGACCACTGTGAAGGCCTTCTCCTCCTGCCTTCTGTGTAGAATGACTTGCAACCCAATTACTACTCCCAAAAAGATAGGGCATACATAATAAAATCAGCAAGAAGTATTCTTTGGCCACATTAAAAGTAGAGTACTGGCAGGTAGCCTCCAGCCCCCTCCCTCCAACCTTCATTTTCCCCATCACTCACATTTGTTAATGAACTGTTTGGTGTTCTCTGATTATCAGGTTCCTCCCATGCACATACAATTCCAATTGCCCTCTTGACACTAGTGGTACCTAAACAGCCCCATTTTTTTGGGTTGGGGTTTTCTCCACATGAAGGAATGTCTATCTTTAATCTTTTTTGTTGTTGTTGTTGTCGTACGTGTTCTTTATTGTGTCTATCTTTAATCTTATTTCCAAGCTCCGTGTGATCGAAATGTTTCTGGAAATAGCACTGACAGGGATTTGTGGACGAGCGTGGCCTGGGGCCAGAGTAACCTTTTGGCTGGGATTTCAGCAGCTGTCAGGACCAAAGGTCCTATTCTCTGTGGGCTCGCTAAGCACTACCAGATGAGTGAACAAGAGGGGGTAATTAGATAAACTTCCCTATTGCCAGGAATAGAGGAAATGCTCAAAAACCAGTAAGGTTATGTGGATTCATAGTAGGATACAGCGTGAGAATGGCGCTCCTCTATCCATCTCTGCACTGTCCTTGCCTTCCTACATTCCCAGGGCCTTTTCACACCCTCTACCTTCTACCCTCTCTCATTAAGACTTACAGGGTCTTCCGCTTCTCCCTCTGCTTCCTGTTCTCCTAGAGCAGGGACCTCTCCCTCTCCTGCATTCTGGGACCTTCCCGTCAACCCACCATCTTTTCACAGTGGCTGTGCCAGAATAAACCACCCAGTCTCGGAGCTTTTTCAGAAAGGCTGTGGCAAGAACTGGAGGGCTGTACAGGGTTATCTGGTCCCCCTCCTTATTGCTGTGGGTTTCATCCTTACTGCTGAGTAAGCCCCACCTCACTTTCCAACTACACACTGTTATTTGCTTTTCCTATTATGCTTTCCATAGTCCTAACTCTGGCTTCTAGGGCCTAATGCTTAAGTCTTATTTCTATTTTTCTAGTCTTCAAACTAGATAAAACTGTCTTATACTTGGTATTGGATGAAAAAGTCTCCTAACGTGGTGGTGGGTGGCAGTACATACATGTGAGGTGGAGCAAGGAGCAGGAGTGAGGAATGCAGAGGGCAGGGAAGGGGAAGGCTGATGACGTGCTCGTCTCTCCAGCCTTGGATCCCAGGACACTAGTTTCGAGACTAACCTTTGACCTCCCATTTCCTCCAAAGCTAGCTGAACACCACTGCCCCCTGCATCTCCAACTTTTTCCTCTGTTCCTATGCCCTCGCCAGCTTCAGCTATTTCCATGCCTCTCTTACCCAGTCACCTGGTTAGTACGGACAGGTACTGGGGTCAAGGGATGCAAAACTTGGGGAGTTGGGAGAGAATGCTTGGGGTATAATAGGTGGGACTGCGGCTGGGCCAGAGGATGGGCTGCACTTGCTCTGTCATCTGGACTGGCACCCTTCCTTCCGCTGGTACAGACTCTGGCTCTGCTTCCTGGGCTCAGCTCTGCCTGCTCATCAGGTTCCTCCTCATTTGGTGGGCAGCAGTCATTGCTATGTTGCTGATCCTTCTGTTTTGCTCTCTGTGTTCTACAAGAAACCAGATGAGGGCCGGAGATATAGCTCAGTGGTTTTGGCACCTGCCTAGCAAGTGCAAAGTCCCTGGTTCAGTCCCCAGAGACCACATATAATAATACCTGGCATGGTGACTCACTTCTACCAGCAATCAGTACCACATACCACAATGCTGGGTGTGGTGGCTCATGTCTGTAAACACAGCAATCAGGAGGCAGAGGCAGGAGGACTGGTGAGTTCAAAGCCAGCCTGGGCTACATAGTGAGCTCAGGGCCAGCCTGAACTACAAAGTGAGATCCTTTCTCAAAAAAAAAAAAAAAGAAAAAAAGAAACCAGGTGACTGAGTGGGCAGGTGAGAGGGGAATGAGGTAGTGAAATACAGCGGGAGGCTGACCCCTACCCGAATCCCAGAACCGACCATAGCAAGGACCTGTTTTGTCACCCTTGTCTGTTCAGATAGGAGCCAGAGCTCTTTAGTCCAGCTGAGCGCCCATCACATGGCTTTGTTCCACTCCACGGGCCTGACCATTCTGCAGGACCACTTTAAGAACTTCAGGTAAGTGAATCTCTGGACCACAGGTTGTAAAATGTTGACTAGTGGATGGGATCCTGTCTACAAGCGAGTTTTGTCCAGATTGCACAGGATTTACAATTTTTATAATAAATCGCAATTTACAATTCAGGGACATGATAATCTTGGCCCCCTGTCCCACATGACATAGGTAACTGGAGCTGAGTAGTTCCTCTTCCATGAGACAAGGATGGAGAAGGCTTTAAAGATTATCTTTTAAGTTCACAGGCAAGAAAAGGGAATCAAGAGCTGCAAGTAGCAGGATGTCTTAGAGTATGGTCAGGAAGGGGTATGACCAATCCTACAGCAGGGTTTCTGGGAGCACCCCAGTTATAATAATGCTCTACGCCTTCCTACTTTATATTTGGCATGTCCTCACTGGATGAGTGGGTCCAAGGAAAGATACAAAAAGATAACTCTTTTTTGTTATGACCCTGCCTTTTCCAGTTAATCCAGGGTGTTTGGATGCCAAAGCAATTACCACTCCACAGGGAGAGGAGACAGATTCTCCTTTCCATGAAATAGAGTTGGAGAGTGGGGAGGAGAAGAAGCAAGCACTTGGGGAAGTAAGTACAAAAGGAAATGCAGTTAGTCAGTGGGGAGAGACACCATATAATGTTTTTCTGGAACAGCAACAATTCTGTCAGGGGAGGGAATAGAAAGTATGGGGTGGGGAGCAGTCGCTCCCCTGGCTAAGTAATCTGTCTCTAGCTTCTCCTTTCTTTGAGCAGTGTCCCTCTGCCAGCAGCCAAACTATATTCCAGTGCAACCAGGACTAGCAGACAGCAGACATGTACTGGCTCAGTGATGAAGGAGGTCTCCATAACAAGTTCCAGGGGAGAACAGGAAGAGGAAGTTAGTGATTAAAAAAAAAAAAAGGAGGGCCGGAGGGTTAGCTCAGTGGTTCCGGCGCCTGCCTCGCAAACGTAAGGACCTGAGTTCGATCCCCGGTTACCACATATAATGCTGGGCGTGGTGGCTCACGCCTGTAATCCCAGCACTCGGGAGGCAGAGACAGGAGGATTGCTGAGTTCGCGGCGGCTTTCCTGGGCACCATAGTGAGCTCAGGGCCAGCCTGAA
>PVIC010054112.1:0-11646 GCA_004025085.1 Thryonomys swinderianus
TCCACAGCAGACGGGGAACGGCGCCAGCTGCCTGTTTTTCCTTTGGTGCTTGTTTTCCAGTCGTGCGGGGTTATAAATAACACGGGTGCGGAGCAAGGTCACGCGCGCGGATCCCCGGCCAGTTCCTCAGAATGAATTTTCAGAGGTTGAGTGCGGCCGCTAAGGCCCGAATCCCGCTGCTTCAGGGACTCACTGTGGAGGAGGAAACTGCCACAGCCCTTTACTTTGCTGTACGACATTCTATTTCAGCGCAAAAGAAACTCCTGCCGGGCGTGGTGGCTCACGCCTGTCATCCCAGCGCTCAGGAGGCAGAGGCAGGAGGATTGCTGAGTTCGAGGCTCTCCTAGGCTACATAGTGAGCTGAGGGCCAGCCTGAACTACAAAGTGAGACCCTGTCTCAAAAAAAAAAAAAAAGAAACCTGTCCGCACCTCGGCCGGCCTGCTTCCCCTCCTTCCCTGACAGCAGCGCTGCAGAGCTCAGTGCTGCACGCGAGGTTTGCGTCTGGGGCTGCGTGTTGGGCAGCCGTGCTCTGGAGAGAAGCAGTGCATCTATTTCCAGATCAGAAAGGTGAAAGAAGCAGAAAAAAGCAGGAGAAATAAGAGGACTAGGCATGCAGTCGGCTTGCGGCCATCTCCATGGTGACCCCGCCATCCGCTGTCTTCCCTTGTAAAACATATACAAGGATGCGGTGGGGGTGTATTTGTTCCGTTTCTTGATTGTTTAGTTGATGCTTACACAGTGGTAAGTTTTCAGTAAATGCTTTCATCGGGGCTGGGGCTGTCGGGTGTGACCGTGGAGGAGGAGCTTTGTTCAGGGGTTCGGGGGTTGAATCCTGGCCTTCGGCTGTTCTCCAACTGCTCTCTGAGATTAGCTACTTTGCGCCCGTTAGAATCCTTCTCAGGAGGGATCACCACGCGCTCAAGCCACCCACAGACGCGCACACAGGAGCCAGGCCAGGGCCTGTGGCGCGAGGCCTGTGCCCCCTGTGGTCACCACACTCCCGGAGGCTCCTGGCTCCTGGCCCCAGGCCGGCTGTCCCTCCTGTTGAGACTCCGCACTGTCATGTGACATCTGGTCCACAGGTGAAGACAGAGCGCGGGTTTTTGTCCACACAGAGCATCTTGCCTGGGATGGAGACGGTGCGCCCAGGAAGGCGGCCTCGCTCGCTGAATATCCCTGCAGCGGTGTCTGCTGTGAATCCTACCTTGTTCCCAGTCTCTGGCTCTGGAGCTGCCTTGGCCCTGTGACCCCAGGCCTCACCTGAGCCCCAGGTCTCACCCTGGCCCGGGTCTAACCCTAGCAACAGGCCTCACCTGAGCCCCAGGCCTCATCCTGGCCTGGGCCTAACCCTAGCAACAGGCCTCACCTGAGCCCCAGGCCTCACCCTTGCTGGGGCCTAACCCCAGCAACAGGCCTCACCTGAGCCCTAGCCTTCACCCTGGCCTGGGCCTAACCCTAGCAGTTTGACTTGGGGGGTCAGAGTCAGGGGCTTCTGGTCAGCCATCCCTGGGCCCCAGTGACAGCTCATGACACAAGGCTCAAGTGGGCTTCCCTAGCTGCTATACTCAATGTCATCCCATACTCTCACCAGAAGACAGAAAGGCTGTCTGTGGCGCCATCTAGGGTGGACAGATGGGAGCCGGTTCCCTGCCTGCCCTGGCCTCTGCTCCTGTGCTCTTTCCCAGTGCTGACTGGAATCTCTGTCCTTTCCTGGTAAGAAATCATCACCACTTAGGGCCAGTGATTTAGCTCAAGTGGTACCGCACCTACCTTGGAAGCACAAGGGCCCGAGTTTGACCCCAGTACCACCAAAACAAAGAAAAACTGTCACCCTGAGTGCAATAGCTTTGTGGAGTCCTTTAAAAAATCCCTGAACCCGAGGGTGGACCTGGGACCCCAGAACAGCATCTGGAACTCCACATGGCCCAACCAACTTGTGATTCACTCCCCTGCCTCGTCCTCCAGCCTGTTCCCTTCCAACTTTTCCCATTCAGAAATATGCGGCATCGTCTGCCTTTGAGTCGCTTCAAGACCTGTGTCACTTAGTGGCCCTTTCACCTCCCGTCCAATTAGTTCATCTGCAAAACAGTAAAGGACTGTGCCAGGCGTGGTTGCTCACGCCTGTAATTCCAGCACTTGGGAGGCAGAGACAGGAGGATTGCTGAGTTCGAGGCTTGCCTGGGCTACATGGTGAGCTCAGAGCCAGCCTGAACTACAAAGCGAGACCCTGTCTCAAAAAAAAAAAAAAAAAAAAACCCAAAAAAACAGTAAAGGACATTACTGTCTATAACAGATTTACACAGAAGTGCAGAGTGTCATGTAGGGAATGCTGAGGGTTCACCACCAAACACACCTGTCACTGACATCAAAGCAAATTCGGAATTGTCCAGCTCTCCAGCCCGCAGGAGTCCCACATCCTAATCTGCAGGAAGCCACTTCCTGCCTTGGGAAGGCAAGGACTCCCTTTGTCTGCTCCCCCACTTCTTGCGGACAAAATCACACAGTGCGAATGCTTGTGTGTCTGCTGCCAACTGTACAGCCACAAGATTCATTCACCGCCATTGTTTAGTATGGCATTATGTGAACACACTGTGATTTATTCAACTGCCATTTGGGGTGGCTTCTACATTCTGGCTGTTGTGAGTAGTGTTGTCCTTGGCCATGTATTTTAGTGAACAAATCTATATCAGGGACATATGAGTGGGAGTGGGATGGTGAGGTTACTGTGTGGGAAGGCACAGTCTGATGGTCTTCCAGGATGGCTGTCCCAATTTCCATTCCCACAGCTGCGACCCTTTAAAGCCCTCTCACCAACTCTCGCTATGTTTTGACTTTTCATTGTATGCAACAGTTCCCTGTACTAGCACGAGATTTCACCAAAATCTTCAAACATGAACACCCCATTTGGTAGCAAGTATGCCACGTGGTCGCCTCACTCTCCTGACCCTTTCCTGATGATCAGCCATCCTAGAGCAAACTTTAGGCACTGCTATGGGAAAGAAATGCTTCCCACTCGGGCAGGTCTCTGGGTACCAAGGGCTGATGAGACCCTCAGCGGCCTTCTGAGGGGGAACAATGAAGAATAAATGGAAAGAGATAGAGACTTTTATTTTTTTTTTGAGACAGGGTCTGGCTTTGTAATTTAGGCTGGCCCTGAGCTCACTATGTAGCCCAAGCAAGCCTCGAACTCAGAAATCCTCCAGCTTCTGCCACCTGAGTGCTGGGATTAGAGGCATGAGCCACCACACCGGGCAGTGTGGTGTGTGTGGTCCTGATCGCTGATGGACATGAGTCACCACACCCAGCATTGTATGTGGTTGCCGGGATTGAACTCAGGACCTTGTGTTTGCAAGGCAGGCACCAGAACCACTGAGCTAAATCTCCAGGCCTGAGGGGCAGGCACACTTTGCAAGATGTAAAGGAGTGATCCTGAAGAGGCTTGCCTCTAGCAGATGGATTGGGATAAGACTCCGCAGCTGGCCTGCTTTTATTAGCCAATGAAAGGAGAGGGGGAGGCATAGCACAGGTTTCACCAACAGCAACCGTAGAGAATGGTGGAGAAGAATTAAGTTCACGTGGAACCAGATTTTCTCACTGAGCTCTCAAGCTTTTCTTCTTCATGGGAAGTACCTGACTAGAGTGGAAAAGTTATCTTCAACTCTTGGGCTCAGCGATGTGTTTTTGTTTTTGCTACCGGGATTCCAGAACTGTGGGCTTGCAAGGCAGCTGTGGTGCCACTGAGTTAAACCCCTGCCCCTTCCACTATCTGATGCTGCTGCTGTTATTTTACTGCAACAGCTCCACAAAATGAAACTTTTTACTGCTCGAAAAGTTGCTTTTGGAGTTGGGTGTGGTCGTGGATACCTCTTATCCTAGCACTCTGAGAGGCTGAAGCAGGAAGGTTGGGAGTTTGAATCCAGCCTGAGCAATTTAGAAATTTAATGAGACCCTGTCTCAAAAGAAAAAAGAAAAACTGGCTGGGAATGTAGCTCAGTGTGAAGGACTGATTTCAGTCTCTTGTGCCAAAGAGAAAAGGAGAAAAGAAGAAGAAGAGGAAGAGGAAGAAGTTGTGGTACTGGGGATTGAACTCAGGACCTTGTGCTTGCAAGGCAGGCACCAGAACCACTGAGTTAAATCCTCAGCCCAAAAAAGTTGCTTTTGAGAGTCGTTTTTGGAGGAGACCAAAGATTGTTGCTCTTGTTCTTGCTGTGCTCATGCTCTGCCAATCATCAGGTTTTGCTTTGTTCTAACCTTCCATGTTTTCCAGTTCCCTGTGCTCCCCAATGTCATCCCACCACCTAGCGGCATAGAACAGTTTTGTTATAGTCAGATATCATCTGGGGCAGGAACGTACATAGGTATGTTTTGTTTCTGTGAGCTGATGTCTGGGACTCATGGGATGGTGCAGGGTGGCTCTAATGTCCGGGAGCCAAAATCATCTGGAAGATTCTTCACTCACGTGCCTGCCCCCGTGGATGGAGAGACTCTGAATTGAATCTTGGCCAGGAACTGTTAACTGGAGTACCATCCTGTGGCTCTTATATGTGAGCTGGGCTTCCTCACAATGCATGGCAGTCAGAAGAACACCCTACTTGGAATCGCAGGGACCCCAAAATGAGAGGCTCCTGATGAATCTGAGGTTGAACGCCTTCCTTCCATAATCCACCCTGAGAAGCCACGAAGCTTCATTTCTGCCATAAACTACTGGCTGGAGGGGAGGGAATATGGATGTCTCAAAAGGAGTCTCAGGGAATGTAGGGCCCTGTTTTAAAACATCTACAAAGCAATATAGTGATTTCTTTAAATCATAGAATTTCAATGTAGCATGTGAGCGATTGCAAAGCTCGACTGTAGTCAGAGGGTGGCTTTTTGTTTTTGTCTTTGGTGGTACTGATGACTGAACCCAAGGTCTTGTGCATGCTGGGTATAATGTCTCTTTTTTGGGCACAAGATAGAACAGGAATTTGTACAACGTGTAAATATTGGTCATACCCATGTTCAAGAATGGCAGAAATAACAGTGGAATAGGGATTTCCTCTTGGTTTTGTGAAGGCCAATTCCAAAACTGAATGGAAAGAACAGATTTTTGTTGAATACTAAGAGAAATTCTGTTCTTCGTTAGTATTTTTTTGTGTGAGGTCCTTGAGTTTTCAAAATTCTAGATCAAGATTTTTATGAGTATTGCCATTGTGGAGGAAAAGAAGGAGTGTCTGCAACATAGAGCTGGGAAGAATATTGCTAGGTGTTATGAGTGAGGGCCTGGTGGAAAACAAACGGCTCAAATGGAATCATCCAATTAATAAACTATTGAACTATTAACCTAACTTTAATAAGCTAATAAAAAAGTTTTACTGTGGGGCAGCAAGTTGAGGAACAAACAAAGGAAAGGCAGGGCTGTGGGGATGGACAGAAGAAAAATAAGTTTCTAGAAACCTACAGGAATGTCTGCAACTCAGGAGCTGCAGCTCAGAAATGCTGCCCAACAAGATCTGTGGCTTTTGTGGGAGGAAGGGATGAGTATGGATGGACAGCCGGAGCCTCTTTCCTTTTTGCCCTCTAACTGCTCAGATTTCCCAGGAGTCCAGTCTCCAGAACACAAGCGAGTAGGTTGGAGCAGCCATGAGACGTGTCACTTGGCGTTGGCCCACATTAGGTACACAAGGGTGGAAAAAGTGGGCGATCGGAGAAGCTAAGAGGTTTGCTCAGTGGACACAACAGTCAGATTTCCATTCCGCTCGCCAGGCCCAACTACAGAACCAAATCAACTCTACACAACCAACTCCCGGTTGTCATGGAGACCGCCGAGGGCGCCGCGAGGTCCCGGTGCGGTGGCGCGGAAGCCAGTGCGCATGCGCGCGCTGCGATCCTACCTCATCTCCGCGCAGCTGCCGGGAGCCATCGAAGCTGGCGCCGCATGACCCTGCGGGTGAGGAGCGGGCTGACGGCGGCTTCCGGCGCCTTCTGGCTCGAGCCACCCCGGCGGCCCCTAGTTGGCGCCAGATCCCGGACGCGCGGGAGCTGCGGTCCCGGTTGGGGGCGTGAGGCGCTGGGCTGGACGAGGCCCCCGCCCGCCGCTGGGCCGCGGAGCAGCGCCATGGCGGAGGCCGCGGCGATGAACCTCCTGGAGGACTGGTGCCGCGGAATGGAAGTGGACATCCGCAGGGCGCTGCTGGTCACGGGCATCCCCGAGGACTGCGGCCACGCCGAGCTTCAGGACACCTTGAGTGGGGTCCTCGCCCCGCCGGGCGCCTACCGCGTGCTCAACAAGATATTCCTGAGGGAAGAGAACGTCAAAGCCGCCCTCATCGAGGTGGGCGAGGGTGTGAACCTGAGCACCGTACCCCGAGAATTCCCGGGGAGGGGTGGCGTCTGGAGGGTGGTCTGTAGGGACCCCAGTCAGGATGCCGAGTTTTTGAAGAATCTGAACGAATTCCTGGGTGCTGAGGGCCGCACCTGGGAAGATCTGGTCCGCCTCCTCCAGCTGCGCCACCCCCCAGGTCCCCCAAGTCCAAAGCAGCCCTCGGAGAACTGGGCAGAAGCCTTGGGAGTGCTCCTGGGAGCCGTGGTGCAGATCATCCTGTGCATGGATGCCGAGGTCCGCAGCCGGGAGGAGGCTCGGGCTCGGGAGGCTGCAGAGGCCGAGGACGGAGCCGCGTGGGTTTTGGCCGCGGGGAGGAAGGTCAAGAAGGAGCCGGGGCTCGGCACCGAGGGGCGCTGTGCCCTGAAGAGGGAGAAGCCCGGCCCCTGGAAGGCCGTGGACACCCTGGGCGACCCTCCCAAGCCAGCAGTCCACAGGGCTGGAGCTAAGCCTCGCTCTAGGAGAAAGAGGAAGAAAACCCCCGAGCTGGAAGCAGTGCTCTGGAAAACACCAGAAGGCGGCCTTCGCAGCAGCTCGGTCTACTTGGGGAGGCCTGAGGCTGGTGACCCCGAAAATATGGAGATCTCAGAGTCTGGCAAGAGTCACAGAAAGCGCTGTGTGAAGGAGGAGGAGCCAGCTTTAAAGAAGCCCGTGGGGACAAGTTTCTGGAAGGTTCCCAGGGAGCTGCCTCAGGATGCACTGGGGGGACCAGGGAGCCCCGGAGGCGCCTCTGAGTCAGACCAAGATGGTGGTCAGGGCAGAGCGCTGAAAAAGAGGGCCCTGAACTGGGCCCCAGGAAAGAGCCTTGCTCTGGTGAGGAAGAAGAAGAAGGTGAGCTTGGGCCCTGTCTCTTACATCCTTGTCGATTCCGAAGAGGCTAAGAAGAAGCCGATGCTTCCGAAGAAAGGGCTAAGCTCCAGAAGGGGTGCATCTGCCGAGAAGGTCCTACGTGGCCTGCACCCCACCGCCTCCATGTCAGCTTCCATGTCCAGGGGTCAGAAGGCCAGGCCTGCAGGCTCCCCTCCGGCCTCCAAGGGTGAGAGCGACGGCAGGAGCCACTGGAGCCAGGGGGAGGTGGGGCGGCGCCAAGGACAGTCCAGGGGGTGGAGGAAGTGGACACTGCTCAGTGAGGCCTCCGTCCTAGGGTCTCCCGCTGGCTGCCCCTGGGACACAGAGGCAGCAGAGCTAACCCAGATCTGTCTTTAGGGATAACTGTTGCTGGCCACTCAGCCACTCCTTCCTCCCTCCCCTGTTAAGTGTCAAATGGGCTGGGGTTACTGTGTTTGTCAGGGTTGTGGCTTTGGGGGCGAAGGTTTCTGAGGGCCCGGGCATTGAGTGCACGGAATGTTCAGAAGCTCCTGGAAAGTAACACTTAACTCATTGCACTTTTTGCTGCTCTTCCGTCATGAGCTGTTGTGATTTATCCACAGAGTCCAGAAACCTTTGATTCTGAGGAGCACTCATGCCCTGGGAGTGGAAGGAAGACCAAGGAGGAAGCCCCGAGCTGGCAGCGAGGGTTTCGCCTGCTGTCAGATGGGACAAGAGTGTTGCCTCTTTGAGGGGCCCGGTGTGTGGACATGTGTCCAGAGGTAAATGATGGAAGGTGGTGTGTGAGAGAGGAGAATTAGGGGACGGACGCGTCTTTGTCAGGCCCCTCACCTCAGCCCCAGAGGCTAGAGACCTGCTAAGTGCCCTGGGAATATGCTAGAACGTTCCCCATGGTGTGTGGCCAGGTCCCTGGTCAGCCTTTCTGCCCCACTCCTGCTTCCCAGTCATCCAGCCTTCAGGGCCTGGCATATGAAGAGCAGAGCACCCCTTCCTTCCTTCTGGCCTCCTTTTGCCTCCCCAGAGCTTCCCTGCAGCTGTGGTGTTTCTGTTCCTTCAGTCCTGACTTCTCTCTTTCAGTTGTCTAACTGGAAGGTTTAGGTCCTAAAAGTTTTAGAAAAAGCAAATGTCTGTCCAGTGCTTGAATGAGTAGCGTTTCAGAGTCTACTGAGAAAAATGGCGCTTGGATCCCCATTTTGTGTGAAGCCTTCTCAGGAAGTCTGTGGGGAAGACTTGGACTTTTTCCAGATTCTTGGCTCTCATTTCATCTAGTGCTACCAAACTCCCCGCCTTTGAGGCTGAAGTCCATTTTTCACATTATAGTACAGAGGGAAAGAAAAAGCCATTACTGGGCCAGAGATTTAGCTCAGTGGTTCCACTGCCTGCCTAGCAAGCACAAGGTGCCTGGTTTGATCCCGGTAACCACATACAATGATATGATACTGGGCGTGGTGACTCACGCCCACCAGCAATCAGTACCTCACGCCACAGTGCTGGACGTGGTGGCTCATGCTTGTCATCCCAGCCCTCGGGAGGCAGAGGCAGGAGGATTGCTGAGTTAAGGCTCGCCTGGGCTACATAGTGAGCGCAGCGCCAGCCTGAACTACAACGCGAGACCCTGTCTCAAAGACAAAAAGAAAAAGCCATGACAACATGGCAGTTAATTTATGCCCTTTGGATTTAGACACAGTAAATCAGACCAGAGTACTGTGTCTCATGCGTGCATCTGTGTATGTGTGTGTGTGTGCGCTACAAGTGTGTAGAGAAGGGGACAGTGTCCCCAAGGCCAGACTGTATCCTGGGGAGTCCCAAGGCATCCCCAAAATACAGTCCAAATTTATTTTTTCATAGTGTTTTAAAGTGTGAAAAATGGCTACTCAGAATGTTATAATGCAAGCCAGTCATGCTGAGAACCATTAAGCACATTATCCTGTGCTTATAGGATTACTCATCTATGTACAGGTCTGGAACTAGTTGTTTCTGCTGTCTCTTTGCCTACAATTAATTTCTTATGAACATGACTTTGAGGAAGGCTAGAAGCAGGAGAGGTTGGGTCCTGTGCATATGCTGGGAGGCAACACTCAGAGGGGAGCTTCCTTTTGGAACCCATGTGCCTTGGTCCTGCTGTGTGACAGACGCAAGTTCACATGTCCACCTGGCGCTCAATAGTAAGGCTCTTCTACCTTTTGACTTTTACCCTCTGCGAGTTTCCGTGCTCTTTCCTGACTCCAGCTCTTGTGTTGAAAACAACGTGAACAGTTGGAGGTCTATCCCGATGCAGGGTCACGGCACACTTCTTGTGGTGACTCAGCCGCATGGGTTGGGCTCACTAGAGCGACAGGAGCAAAAGAACACTTGCTGCTTGCAGTGCTTCCTCCCTGGGCCTCAGGGTTCCCCAGGGGTGCGAGGATTGGACCCTGGGCGGGCGTCGGGTGAGTGAGGTGGGGGAAGCTGCAACTGTCCCGTCCCTAACTGCACACAGGTCTCAGGGCTCCGTGATTAGTAAATGTGAATGTAAACATGGACAATAAAGTTCAGCAAATTAAATATATCTTCTCGTCTTTTCTAGATGGAGAATGTGTGGACTGAATTAGGGGGTAGAGCACCCCACTAGTAGTGTACCCTGGACCTCCTGGTGGTCGTCAGACCTGGAAGGATTATTACCTTCCCCTGAGAGGAGATGTTGTCTGGCATCTGTTGGGCCCTCCACTACGGAAAGAGATTTCTCCCAGGCCTTAGGGTTTTAAGACACTTTGAGGATAGGTGATGGGATATGAATTACTGGAAAATGGGATTTTTTTTTTTTTTTTGAGACAGGTTCTTGCTTTGTAGTTCAGGCTGGCCCTGAGCTCACTATGAAGCCCAGGCAAGCCTCGAACTCAGCAATCCGCCTGCCTCTGCCTCTGCCTCCCGAGTGCTGGGATTACAGGCATGAGCCACCATACCCAGCACTGTGGTATGTGGTTTTGATTGCTGGTGGGCATGAGTCACCACGCCCAGCATTCTATATGGTCACCGGGATCGAACTCAGGACCTTGCGCTTGTGAGGCAGGCACCTAAATCTCCGGCCCAAAAACGGGATTTTTAAAAACAGCTGGCACTGGGCATGGTGATGTACAGCTGTAATTCCAGCACTCAGAAGGCTGAGTTCAGCCTGGGTTACATAGTGAGTTTAAGGCCAGTCTGGACTATATATCAAGACCCTGTCTCAAAACAGAAAAGCAAAAGCAAAACAAAAACAGGAAAATGAAACCCTCACTTTCCTCCCATCCTGTTAGGCAGACTGAGGTCTTTACTTTTTTTGTTTTGAGATAGTATCTCACTATGTAGTTCGTGCTGCCCTCGAATTCTGTGTAGTCCAAGCTGGCCTCCAACTCACAGAGATCTGCCTGCCTCAGCCTTCTGAGTGCTTCTGAGGGAGGATCATAGGCCTGTGCCGTTACTCCCTACAGAGGTCTTCAGTTGATGGTTGGTTTCTTCTGCCCAAGCTACTCCTGTCCTAGGAACTCCTGACCTATGGTGGCCACCTGGAACCTCTGTTAAAAAGGTCCCACCTGGGCCGGAGACTTAGCTCAGTGGTTCTGGCACCTGCCTCGCAAGCGCAAGGCCCTGAGTTCGATCCTGGTAACCACATACAATGCTGGGCGTGGTGACTCACACCTACCAGCAATCAGTACCACATACCACAGTGCCAGGCGTGGTGGCTCATGCCTGTCATCCCAGCACTCGAGAGGCAGAGGCAGTAGTATTGCTGAGTTCCAGGCTTGCCTGGGCTACATAGTGAGCTCAGGGCCAGCCTGAACTACAAAGCGAGACTCTGTCTCCAAAAAAAAAAAAAAAAAAAAGGTCTGAGTTCAACCCTCAGTGCTACAAGAAAAAAAAAAAGGTACAGGATGTAGGTCAGTGGTGGGGCACTTGCCTAACATGCATGAGACTGTTTAATTCCCAGTATCACAAAAAATGCAAATAATTTAAAAATACAATTCCAAATGTATCAAAGATGTAAATGTAAGTATGATGCTCTCATAATGTAGGTGTAAGTCTGTTTCACATTAGGCCTCCTAACATAGACATGACAGCAACAACACTGGTAACAGTGACAAAAATGGGTAAGGTGGACATCAGCAAGGTTAAAAACATTCGTGTTTCACAGGAAAGCATCAAAAGAGTGAAAAGCTAATAGACTGGTAAGACTTTTTTTTCCATATCAGGCATGTGATAATGGGCTTGTATCTAGACTATGAAAAGAACTCTTACAGCTCAGCAATAAAAAGACAACAGAATTAAAAATCAGCAAATGCAGGGCCGGAGGGTTAGCTCAGTGGTTCCGGCGCCTGCCTCGCAAGCTCAAGGTCCTGAGTTCGATCCCCGGTAACCACATATAATGCTGGGTGTGGAGACACGCCCACCAACAATCAACACCGCATACCACAATGCTGGACGTGGTGGCTCACGCCTGTAA
>PVIC010054113.1:0-11625 GCA_004025085.1 Thryonomys swinderianus
AAGAATAACTATAGACAATCCTAGGAACTGACTGTTCTGAGCTAAAGAGGGACCAGCCACGAATCCCTCCTAGAAGGAGGACACTGTTCAAGGCTTCTTCCCAGCAAGTACTGTTAACCTTGTGTATAAAACAGTACAGCTGCTTTTGGGGTCCTCTAAATATACTGAGAGTGGGGCATGAGCCGATAGATTTCATTCACTCCAGGCAACAATCAAGAAGTCAGGAACTGGCATCGTAATTCGTGTAGGCTTTGTTGGTAAGTACTAAATTAACTTCACCTTACTGTGCTCATAGGTATTATCTTTCACTAGAATCAGACCTGTTGGTAACTGGTGTCCAGTAAACCTTTCACTGTGAGCTGTCAGAAGATATTTTTCGTGCCACTACTATTTATCTTCTGTACAAATCTTCCCTTATTCTCTCAAGTAATCCAGCTTTCATTGGAATAGGAGACATGGTCTTGTTCATTTTTTTTAACATACATGCACACAGGGATTTAGGTATTGGAGTGTTAAGGCCACCTCCATGAGCTGTTTGCATGTAAGGTATTAATATGCCTCCTGGTTAGGTCTGACTATGCCCATTGGGCCATCCCCTTGACAAATAAGGCTATGCTAGTCCCGTAATAGTTTCCCAGTATTCCTGCTGAGTGATTGAACAGCTGGAGGAGGTGACAGTTACTAATTTCCCTTTGTAGAACTGTTGACAATTATTAATTTTACCTCATTGCTTGTTCCTCATGGCATTCATCTGATTTATAGGATGCCATGATCAGAATCCTATAATCCCCGAAATTCATACACTGAAATGTAATCACCAAGTTCGTGCATTAAAAAGTGGAGCCTTTGGGAAGTGATTCACTCATGAACGTAGTGATGTCATGACCAATAGGAGAGTCCTCCTTCCTATTAGAGCCTCAGGAGTCAGCAGGAAGCCTCTGCGCATGAGCAAACTGGCCCTGGCACGCCCACAACATCTAGTGCCTTCCTGTCAGTCTTCTCGGGCTACAGAACTGTGAAAAACACATCGGGGTTTCCTTAGCTAACTGACATGGAATCGTGTAAGGAACCCTAACCAGGAGTAAGGGGGTTAAGCTGAAATGAATTATAACCCCTCACATAGTACTCTGATTCTACCATATCAAACACTTTTCGTCCCGACTGAGCTTCGTTTCAGAGCACTGAGAAGAACATCAGCCTCTGAAAAATTACGTAGAAAGGATGGGAGAAGAGCTGGTCAATAACCTGACTGGGTTTTCAACAGCTCTAGTAGATAAAAGTTACAAATATAATGTATCAGGCAAATATACGTACATGCCTTACAATTTCAACAGTATTGATGCGATACACAATTTATGTAGAGAAATAAATGGTATGCAAATCATTTGGAATATAAACTATACAGAGAGACTCTGGTTTAAAGTTTACCTTAGATAATAAAACTTCTATAAATTGCAAAGACAAGCATATATATGTATATAAGATGAGGTGGAAATGATAAAAATGTCAAATGTTGTTGCATATTTATTCTGTCCTTTCCTTCATGTTCATAGTTTTTTGACTAATTAATCTCCATTCTTCATGTACCAGGTAAACATAATTTAAGGATGAAGTTCCTATTGCCAGCAACAAGGACATTTCATCATTCTGGATGTTTCTGCGATGCCCTAGTGCTCACAGGAAAGCTGTTTCCTCTAAATACTACAGTAGGGAGAGGGGAAATGCGACCTGCTCACAGGAAGCTGAGAAACGCTACAGGTGAGAAATCAAGGTTAACAATGAAGAGAATTCCTAACTATAGTGCATTTGCTTCACGAGAATAAAGGCTACTCCTCCTAAGAGCTTTTGACCCCCAAACCACAAAAGTGTCACTACAGGAGATTCTACAAAATCTCCGATCGTGACTCTTCAAAAGGGTCCAGGTTATTAAAAGCAAGTTCAACATGAGAAACATTCAAAGCTCAAAGTATGCAAAGGAGACATGAAAACCCAATGCAGTACGTGATTCTCAACGAAATCCACATAAGATATAGGACATGACATAAAGTCTAAGGAAATATGAATCAAATGCGGATATCAGCTAGTAACAGTAGAAAATATTGGCCCATTAATTGTACCAAATGCATCCTATGGGAGTAAAATATTAATACGAGTAACTGAACATGGGCTACTTAGGAACATTTGCACAGGACATTTTTTTGTAAATATATATTTAAGAAGAATATTCACTTAAACGCTTTGTGTAAATTGCTCTAGCTGTCGAACACCATGGCCTTTGAAGGGAGGCCCTCTGTCCCAGTCATGCCCCTATCCCCAGCGCCATCTGCAAAGAAGAGTTTCATTAATATTCCTAGATGAGTGACTGAAAAAGCAAGTGAAACAGCCATTTAGTAGTTAGCAGTGAGCAAACTTAACTTCCCCAAAGAAGCCCGTATTTTTTTTATATAAGTAGCATTTATGCAAAACACCAGCCAGCACAAGGATTAATGTCATCTGTTTTTTTTTTTTTTTTTGAGACAGGGTCTCGCTTTGTAGTTCAGGCTGGCCCTGAGCTCACTATGTAGCCCAGACAAGCCTCGAACTCAGCAATCTTCCTGTCTCTGCCTCCCAAGTGCTGGGATGACAGGTGTGAGCCACCACGCCTGGCACTGTGGTATGTGGTATTGATTGTTGGTGGGCATGAGTCACCACGCCCAGCATTGTATGTGGTCACTGGGATCAAACTCAGGACCTTGTGCTTGCCAGGCAGGCGCCGGAACTACTGAGCTAAATCTCTGGCCCCAATGTCATCTTTGTCAGTGGTACCCTCCACTTGGATTTCCCTGAGTGTGAGGGAAATTGACACCCTCACAGACACCCCTAAAAATGTGTTTCCTCCCGAAAGAAACCAGGTCAAGCAGTCTGGCTTTGTCTGCCCAACACGCCAGGTAAGTCCACGCGATCTAGGCAGAACCGAGGAGCACGGACTAGGAAAGGGTGGTCTGACCTCGAGGCCTCCTTCTGTTCCGGGGTGCAGAAGTTACTGGGGGGACACTCAGGGAGGATACCATCCTCCCTGCTGTCTCTGAGGAGTAACAGAGAGCCAGGCTAATGGTCAGTGTTCTTCTATTGAAGGGGAAGTTATTCCTGAAAATGGAGAGGATTCAAATCCTTCCCTATTTCATCATATGTTAATTACAATGGAATTTTTTTTTTTTTAAATTACAGGTCTGCCCGGTAGAAATGAATTTTGTCTTGAACATAGAAATCAGGAGCATCTTTGATAGTGGAGTCGTCTGGGGCCCATAGGAGACTTGTGTGGCATCAAGACGCTGCCAAGAGCTGCTTGCTGTGCTGGCAGCTTTGCAAAATACTCTACGTACTGGCTAAAAAAAGGCTTAGACAGACAGGGCAATGGGGGTCAAGGAAGAGGGAAGAAGGGACTTTGTGGTGCTGATCTTGCCCAGGGAGAGGAAGAGGAGCAAGCTGGCCCCCCATCTCCCTCTCTGTCTCTCTCTCTCTCTCTTCCAGAGTCTCACTCTGTAGTTCAGACTGGTGATCCTCCTGCCTCAGCCTTAGTCCTGGCTTACAGATGTGCACCCTGACTCCCGGCTAAGGCTCCCTCTCTTATGTCCCCTCTGCCCAGGAACTAGAGCCAGAATCAATATTTTTTTTTTTTTTTGAGACAGGGTTTCACTTTGTAGTTCAAGCTGGCTCTGAGCTCACTACGTAGCCCAGGCAAGCCTTGAACTCAGCAATCCTCCTGTCTCTGCCTCCCGAGTGCTGGGATGACAGGCGTGAGCCACCACGCCTGGCCAGAATCAATATTATGACATTGATTTAGTGCAGACACAAAACACCTTGCTTTTCAACGGTTTCTAATAGAAGATAAAATATATCTGCAGTGTAGTTTCCATGGAAAATTATTTGAAATGCTGCAAAATTAATTTAGGAATGACTGCATATTTACACGTTCAAAACTCCACATATGGCCAGGCGTTTACCTCAAGTGGTACCATGCTTGCCTTGGAAACACAAAGGTCTGAGTTCAATCCCCCGTAATGCCAAAAAAAAAAAAAAAAAAAGATTGCCATTACTTTTAAAAGGAAGCTAAGAATAAATTTGAAAAAGCCCTTAAGTAGGTGAAAATTTTAAAAATCTGAATTTAAATAACTACTTATTGCAGCATAGTCACTTATTAATACTGTTAATGCCACATAAAGGCGAAAGAGTCTAATGATAAAACATATGCCACTGAATCTTTGAGTTATGATTGACTTTTAAGTTTCTTAATTGTTTTCTTTGACCAGAAAATTAACTCATTATCACCACCTCTATGAATGCATGCAGAACACGTGTATATCCTATATATGAATAGATTCACACACCCATTCATTTCTTTAAAATAGAGTTTCAATAGCGGACAAAGGGTAAAGAAGTGCTACAAATAGGAGTTTATTTTATTCCAAATCTACCACTACTAAGAGGGAAATGCCACACCATCACTAATGGCTCGTGTTTATTGGCTGGCCTTTACTCAATACTGATCTGTAGGCTCCAATTTAAATTTCACAAAACCAAAATGTAAAACTACGAACAACATAATATTTTCACATGCTAGTGATCTGGCTCAGAGAAGTGGCAGAACTAACGTCTGAACTGAATTCAACAGGACTCCGCGGGCGGAGCTTCGGTCCTGCCTCCACGTCGGACAACAGGTTCAGCAAGAAGTTTGCGTGGGAAGCACGTAGTGATCGCTCACTAATACAGACATCAGAAAATGTGAAATATTCTTCTTCAACGGATAGTGAAACGCTGTATGGAAATGTGCCACGCGCGGGCTTAAATCAGAAAATTTTGTTCATCCGATATGTCGTTCGTTATTCTTAAATGAATAACTTCCAGAACTGTGCCGTTCGTCAGCAGTGCGTTGGATGGCTTCTGCCGAGTTAGTGGATGCGGTGCTCTTTCCTTAAGAAAATAGCTCGCCTGTGTCTTGCCGCTTAACCTCGAGTTATGCAACGCGTGCTTCCTGTGGGGCGTTCTGTTCCCGCTGCTTCCCATCCTGCCAAGTACCCGCAGAGGACAATCGGGAGCCAAATGGTCGCCGCGGGGGCACAGTCCTGCTGTCACCGGGAAGCGCACGTGCAAGGAGGGCACCGGCCTCAGCGCGGGACGAGCGAGCGGACAGGACGGGGCTTCAGCGCTCACCGGAACGCCCCAGAGCAAGGTCCACACGCATGCCCCGCGGAGGTCTTCAGCGCGAGAACCAATTCTCTCTAGAGAGACTACCACATGGGAAATATTAAATACGAACAATATAATTTTGAACTTTCTCCCTTTTGGCAAAGTATTTGCATTAAAATGAGTTATCTTCTTATTTTCTAAGGCAGAATTGCGTATTTCTGGATGACAATTATAAATCAATAGGTCATAATTAGTAATCTGTACCCTTTTCCATTTTATGAACAGCGTGCATGACTATTTGCACATAGAAATAGTTTATTTTTGCCAATTTGTTTCAAACAAATGCCATATAATTTGTGCGGATTGTATGAATCAATTGAGCAGTTATATTTTAAAAAGGTTTTAATTATAGCAATTATACTATCAAATACCTGAAACCATGAACACAGGTGAGCTGGCAGTTTTTGCTGTGATAGAATAACAGGGTCAAAGCATCTGACTGGACAGTTCATAACATGAAAATGTTAAAAAAAAATGCAGGAACAAATCTTAGGATTTCTAAGACAGTCTATTCAAGATAACTCTGTTAAGAAGGAAAAGTTGTGGGGCTGGAGAGTTAGCTCAGTGGTTCCGGCACCTGCCTCGCAAGCGCAAGAACCTGAGTTCGATCCCCGGTAACCACATAGAATGCTGGGCGTGGAGACTCATGCCCACCAACAATCAATACCACATACCACAGTGCCGGGCATGGTGGCTCACGCCTGTCATCCCAGCACTCGGGAGGCAGAGACAGGAGGATTGCTGAGTTCACGGCGGCTTGCCTGGGCCCCATAGTGAGCTCAGGGCCAGCCTGAACTACAAAAAGCGAGACCCTGTCTCAAAAAAAAAAAAAAGAAAAAAAAAAAAAAGAAGGAAATGTCGTTAGCCATCAGGGTCTTTTTGGTAGCATGTTGTTTCATTTAAAAAAAAAACCTGTTATTACATAATCTCTTAACCTTGAAGAAAAAACTATTTCAATCTCTGATGATTTTGGAATTCATTGTACTTTAGAATGAAACTTTTAGATTGTTTTGGTCATAGTTCTATGGAATATAGCTAATTAAATTTATAATCACAAGCTGAATTCAAATCTAGTGTCTTCATTTATTATTTTGGATCCCTGGGCAAACTGCCCAGGGTAACTGTACAAACTTCAACTAAGCAAAAATTTGTTTATTCTCTAAGTGCCACAAGGTTATTCTTCATAATAGTTTTTCTGACATTGCTCTTCGCAGCTTCTGAGCATTTCTTTTGCTCTGTCTTGTCACCAGCATTCATATTGTTAGGTATCAAAGTTTGGTCAGTTTAATGAAGAAGGCATGATTCTGCTATTTCTTCGTTTTTTGATTCACTGGATTTCTGTCAGTGCATCTCTCCATTTTTTTTTGTTTTGTTTTGTTTTGTTTTTTGAGACAGGGTCTCGCTTTGTAGTTCAGGCTGGCCCTGAGCTCACTATGGTGCCCAGGCAAGTCTGGAACTCAGCAATCCTCCTGTTTCTGCCTCCCGAGTGCTGGGATTACAGGTGTGAGCCACCACGTCCAGCACTGTGGTATGCGGTGTTGATTGTTGGTGGGCGTGAGTCTCCACGCCCAACATTATATGTGGTTACTGGGGATCGAACGCAGGTCCTTCCACTTGCGAGGCAGGCACCGGAACCACTGAGCTAACCCTCCGGCCCTCTCTCCGTATATGTTTGAAATCGCTAACCATTTTTCTTTTTAACTTTTCCTTTTCTTTCTCGTGTGTGTCATAAGATCTACTCTCAATGTAAATTTCAACTGTATAATGGACAATTATGAATAAGACTCACCATTAATTATTAATAACAGTCCCTGTGCAGTTAACTGTAATATTTATTCTTCCTATTTTACTGAAACTTTGTACCTTTTGAATAATATCTCATTTCCTCCAACCCTACATCCATTCAACTGTCATTCTGTTTGTATAAATCATATTTTATTCTTTAAAAAATGTACTTAAGAGTTCAAGCAGTACTTGTGTTTTTGACTGGTTCTTCTCACTGAGGATGTCTTCCAGGTTTATCCATGCTGATGCAAATGGTAAAATTTCCTTCGTGAATGCTGAACAATATTTCACCATGTGGATACGCGATCCTATGTGTGTGAGCTTGTGATTTTACATTCAAGTTTTGCATTTGTTCATTCTTTTTTTTTTTTTTTTTTTGAGACAGGGTCTCGCTTTGTAGTTCAGGCTGGCCCTGAGCTCACTATGGAGCCCAGGCAAGCCGCTGCGAACTCAGCAATCCTCCTGCCTCTGCCTCCCGAGTGCTGGGATCACAGGCGTGAGCCACCACGCCCGGCACTGTGGTATGTGGTGTTGATTGCTGGTGGGCGTGAGTCTCCACGCCCAGCATTGTATGTGGTTACCAGGGATCGAACTCAGGACCTTGTGCTTGCGAGGCAGGTGCCGGAACCACTGAGCTAACCCTCCGGCCCTGCATTTGTTCATTCTTAAATGAACATCGAAGTTGTTTTCATACCTTCCCTATTATGAATGTTATAAAAAACATCAGTATACGGCAACTTAGTTGAGGTACATGATTTCATTTCCTTTATATTCAGGAAAGCAACATATTTTCTTATTAAGTTGGAAATTCATTAAAATGAGTTGCATTCAAGTTGATGGATCGTTAAAAAAATGTAATGGTGAAAAGTAACCTTAAAATTGTAACAAAACATTTGCTAATGTAAGTTTTATTTAAGAAAACTTTCCGAAACTTTTACCACCATGCTGTCGTGTCCACTGCTTTCGAGACCTCCCTGTTCGCACTGAGATCTTCAGTGATGCAGACGTTTTGTGCACGGAACGCGAGGAACTTCGGATTTTCCTTCCGGCACCGCTGGCCGCGAGACGCGTCTCTCACCGCTCTCCGTGCTGGCGTTCGGCTTCGCGGAAGAGCCGATTCCCAGGAGTGAGGGCGACGGCCAGCGGGGGGCGGGCGGAGGCGCAGCGGAGACTGGGAGGGACGCGCCGGGTTTGCCCCTTTTAATTCGCTCTGGGAACCCCGTCCCGGGAGACACTGACTGCAGGGCTGTCGCCCCCTCCTTTCCTGGCTTCCTTTGTGGACCCGGCTTAACCTCTCGTCTTTACTATCACGTGGAGCTGACCGTGTGTTCTCACTTTTTAAAATAATGAAGGCCCCTTGCAGTTTAACGATTTCTTTTTCTGTGTTTGTTGAAAGGAACATGTGTCTACTTTATTTCTTTGTATTTTTATAAATTGATTTTGAATGTATATTCAATATTGCAGTACAGTTCCACTGCAGTTGATTATAATTGTTAGACTCCTCTTTTGCATGTATATACACATCTTTATTTTGTCCTACAATTTTACAATTAATATCTTTTTATGTGCTAAATTCAGTTATTTTAGCATTTTTAATATACTCTATTTTTTTTCAAACTGAAAAAACCACAGATTTCTGCCTCTTTGGCTCATGTAGGCCAGTATCAGGTCTTATGACAAATAGATGTAATCTCAAAACTTAGGAGGCTGAGGCAGGGTGATTGCCAAGAGTTTGAGGCCAGTCTGGACTAAGTCAGTTCAAGGACTCATAATAAGATCTTGCCTAAAATCATTCCCTGAAAACAAATTAAAATTTTTTCTGCTCAGAAGCTAGTCATAGTTTAATTTTAATTCCTTTGTAACTAATGTGATTGCTCTTAATAGTTTTTTAAAATTTCTCTCCATATATATTGTTCTTCAATATTTCTAAAATATACTGGTTTGAATTTACATGTATCCTGCTTGATTTTCAAGATATACTGCACTTGGAATTCATTTCCCATCATTAAAAAAACCTTATTCTTTTAAACTTTTGCTAATTGTCTTTTTAAATGTTACTATATGGATATATCCTGTATTTTTGGAACTCTTAATTGAAAAAATGCAGGCATAGCCAATTTCTCTTCTATAATTCTTAATATTTCTTTGCTTGATAGAACTGTTTCTGTAACACAAATTCAGACTGAGTCACTAAGCATTTCACTTACGAAGTACATCATCACTGATAATTAGAAGGAACATTTCCCTTTGTGCTAAACATTGATTTAACTATTTATATTCTATTTTAATTTCTATATGTTCTTTTCTTAATTAGCCATATTAGTTTCATATATTTAGTAATTTTTATTATAATTTTAAACTCTAAATAGGTATATTTAAATATTTTCCCAACTGCTCCCTACAGATTATGGTTGTTTGAAATAAATTAATATCCCCACCTTTATTTTAATAAGATATTTTCACAGCACTTTATTCTTTCATGACTTTTCTAGTTTTTGTTCACAGACTTTTGTACATTGAATAGGGAGTATGAATGTTCATTTTGTTTTGTTATTGTTATTTCATTTATATTATTTTTCTTCCTAGATTACATGTTGACATTTCTATACATCTGCTAAGCCTTGAAGCAAAAAATGTTGCAAGTACTTTGTTACTGCGTAGCACCATGAAAAAGTATGAGTTTCTCTAATTTCAGCTTTTCAGGGTTGAGTGTCTTCCCCCTCTTGTTTGTCCCGCATTAGTTTGAAACAAGAGTTTCCTCAAAACCCAAGGGCTGGACTCGTGGCCACAACGTTTCCGCCACCCTGTGCAAGGCCATCTGAAGTGCGTCATCTTCACACTGAGCCTGGCTCCAGTGCGGCCCATTTTGGGTCCAGATTCCTTCCACTGTCACGATTGCCTTATCTCTATCGTAAGTTCAGACTCACCCACTTAAGAACTGTGTTGCGTCAAACCTTGGAAAGGTTTCCTCACTCTACACCAGATATTTTTTTAAATTTTCTGGTTCTTTTTATGAATAGCGTTTGTCTTAGTGTTGGCTTTTGAGAAGAAAACGTGTACAAATGGAAAATAACAGCTCTGCTCTGAACATGAAATATTAGGGCGGAACTTTAATATCTTCAAGTTTTGAATCAGAGACTCAGTGAGTGTTTCTCAGTATAACTAAACTGTCTGAACATTTGGCTATAAACCCGTCAAGGTCATAGTGACTACACAAAAGTAGCTCTAGAAAGTATGACAGCTTTTATAGAGTGGGAAATTTCCGTAGGAAATTTGGTATGGGAATGTAATGAGGGGAAGGAATAAATATGATTCAGAAAGAAAATAAAAGAGTATGTATAAAGGGGGTGAGGAGGTGTGGGTGGGTAGGGATATGGGTAAAAATGAGAATTAACTTGTGTCATATACTGGTACAAATTCCCCAATGTTATATATGATTGTGAGATGTATATAGATTGTACCAATAAAGAATTCAATTAAAAAAAAAGTAGTAACTCCATGCAGGGAATAACCCAATGAGGTGAATGGTGTGATCAGCTCATTTTTAACAGTGAGATTCCCGACCAGGCTTTCTGACTCCCTGTATGAACCATTTTGGTAAATCAAACAGTGAAAACCTGGTAAACTCTAAAGTCTACATCACATGGAACATAAACATGAATTGCCTTCTTTTGGAAGCTTTTATCTATTGTTTGTTTGTGGCAAAGAGACATGGTGGTTATTTTTTCTATGAACAGTGTACAACACAGTTTATGGCAACCTCTCTAAACCTCTTTAACTGAGACCGAAATGAGGAAAAAGAAACTCTGCTATGTGCCCAGAGGAGAAAGAGCTCTTTCTACGACACTCCATCTCCGGATGCAAGTTATTTGTTATGACTATTAGAATGAGCAATTCCTCTTCCAGCCCTATGAATCCATCTAAAGGATGTCTGAAGCTGAAGGTGAGTCATAGATTATATTCAGAAAGTATTAAGCCTGTGTGACTGCATTTCTGACATACGTACTTTCGACAGCTTGGGAATTCATGTATTATATGGGAAGGTACAACCTCCAGTCCTTGTAAACACAAGCTCAGTGAATGACAGGTATGAACATATTGCCCAGCATAGACTTTCACATACTTGATGGGGGGGGTTTCAAAGTACATGTCTAAACCCATAGATACCCTTCAAGATTTAGAGTCCTGTAGTTTGATTAATATATAAAGTAGAAAAACATTTATACTACTTACACTTCTAAGACCTCTCTGTAATATTTGAGTTGTATTAATAAGAGAAAGGAACGTAAGTCAGGAAAAATATACTTCAATTTCACTTTGCTTAGTTACTTTTCATTAGATATGTTCTACACAACTTTGAAGTGTCCCTTGAAGGGACATTCTGTTGAAGGTTGGGTGACAGCTGATTGACTTATGAGATGTGGTCAGGTGATGAGAGTTCCACCTTCATCAAGTGAATTAATCCACTTTCAGACTCAGTATGAGGCTGTGGGTGCCACTTGGATGAAGGAGCTCCTGGGAAGCTTGTTTGGAAGGGCATCTTGTACCCCTCTCCCCTTTCTCTCTCCCTCTCTCCTCTCTCTCCTCTCTCTCTCCCTCTCTCCTCTCTCTCTC
>PVIC010054114.1:0-11642 GCA_004025085.1 Thryonomys swinderianus
AAAAAAAAAAAAAAAAAAAAAAAAAAAAAAAAAAAAAAAAAAAAAAAAAAAAAAAAAAAAAAAAAAAGCAGTATTGTTCAACCTAGCATAAAAACTCGGGCAAGTGTGATCCAAGTGTGAAAAATAGCAGCAGCATTTCAAATTTATAGAATATTGAAAGAAATTAAAATCTAAACAGAAGGTTGTATTGCTTTAATTGTTTGGAAAATTTAATATCGGCAAGGTCTTAATTCTTTCTAATTCCACTCCAGTGTATATTCAGTGCAAACCAAGTCAAGACCTCAAAAGCCTTTTTAAAACAGATATTGACAAGCTCATTATAAATTACCTCCCCAAACTGCATGGGAATAATGTGATGGCAAGACTGGTTTCAGAGCACATTATAAGACCATGGCAAGGCTGTGTGACATTTGCAAAATTATATACAAACTATAATATATGTCCATATATATTCTACAAAGTACTTGTCTAGCAGAAAGGTTGTATTTTTCACAGATGAATTGGAAAATTTGGATGTGTAGGCTGGAGAACTGCTTACCTACCAAAGAATTAAATCCAAATCACAATCCCAAATGTAAAATCAGGTCCACAAAATTTCTAGCTATGAAAATAGGTGAAAATATTTCTGACATTGGGACCAAAGCCCAATTTATTAAAGAATTGTTAAATATGATTTATTTTATTTAAGTTTCTCTCTGCCCTTTGAGAGACACTGTAAAGAAAATGAAAAGAGAAGTCCCCAGGCTGGTGGGAGGTATTTACAAATTACCTTTCTGAAAAAGAGCTTGTGTCTAGGAATATGTAAAGAGCCCTCAGACCTCGACCGTAGGAAAACGGAAAACCCAAGGGGCACTAGGCGGGGGCCGGAACCATTCCTTAATCACAGGAGATGTGTGTGAGATAAACGAGTGCCTGCCCAGGTGTGCCCGTGCAAAAATTCAAACCCCAGAGCACAGATATGCAGCTGTGAAAACGTCTAGCAGTGAGGATGAGCTGACGGTGCCAAGTGCTGGCAAAGATACAAGCGACTGTATTTCAGGGATTGTGGGGACACGAAATACTTCACCATGTGGTCCAGGCGTCTTGCCACTATGTATGTGTTGACACCAGAGGACCGAGGAGGTATGCTTATGCAAAAATCTCTACATGCACAGAAAGCCGGATTTACTTCGGTGATTTTCAACTTGTCAGTGAATAGATGTGTTATCTCCATCAGTTGAGTCCTCACCAACAAAAGGAAGCAAGTTTCATATTTTGTTTGTTTTCAGTGCGATGGGTCAGTGCGCTAGGCAAGCGCTCTGTCACTGAGCTGTACCCTAAACAGAAGGGAAGTCATGATTTATTCAGCAATTTGAATATGCATTATACGCATGAATAAGAGAAGGCACACCTGCAGTCTCATATTGTTCAACGCCATTTATAAGACCTTCAGCAAAAGGGATAACTCCAGGGATAGAAATCAGATTAGTAGTTGGAATAGTAGGATTTTGTAGGAGGAACGGACTACAGAAAGGCATCATGGGAGATTTCTGGGTGATGGAACAATTTTGGAATGTAGTCTTGGTAGCTGAGAAGTGACACTACTGATTTGTCGAAATCCAGAAGATGATGCCCCAAAAGAATGAATTTTAATCTATACAAATTCTGGTAAGTGCATAGACAAGATATCTGGAGAATCTATATGGGGTCCAAATCCTAACGAATGACCCTAACTCGGCTACAGCCGAACAGCACAGCCACCGTGAGCATGCGGACAGAAGGGAGCACTGCTTTGACTCGGAGGTATGCGGTTAAAGACAAGAATAGGTGCAAAATGAGAAACCAGAACCTCTTTCTTAAAGGTTACGTGCTAGCAAATGTTTCTTTTTCTTTTTTGAGACAGGGTCTCGCTTTGTAGTTCAGGCTGGCCCTGAGCTCAGTATACAGCGATCCTCCTGCCTCTGCCTCCCGAGGGCTGGGATGACAGGCGTGAGCCACCACACCATTTACCTGTTAACCTTCAGAAAATCACCACACTTCACAATGACAGTATCTCACAGTCAAAATTGGCCCATTCAGTCTGTGCCAGTGAGCACCTCATCGGAGGAGCTCGGCTGCAGGGAACTGGGTGGCACGAATCTTTCTCCTGGCACTGGAGCGCCTTCATGGTGAGCCATATCCCCAGGCTCTCTGGTTTGTTTTATCTTGAGACAGGGCCTTGCTAAGTCTCTCAGCTTCCAGGCTTGACCTTGAAACGCCCTGCCTTAGCCTCCCAGAGTGCCAGGATTACAGGTGTGCACAGCTACACCTGGCGGTGGATTTTTATGTGCTTCCAGTCACAGAATAACCTGCAAAACGTACTTGGATGTTTCAAGTTAAGACCAAGGAATTGCCAGTGACAACGCAGCTTCTAGAACAAAAACTCTGGGCGTCAGCTCCGGAACAGCACGTGAGAAACGCTGTGTCACTCGTGTCCTCGATGGTCTCGAGGATGATGAGCTATCAGGGATCACAAGTGGTGATAAGGCATCGTGCCATCATTTAATTGCAATGTGGCTTTTTTTTTTTTTTTTAGGGTCTCGCTTTGTAGTTCGGGCTGGCCCTGAGCTCACTATGTAGCCTAGGCAAGCTTTGAACTCAGCAATCTTCCTGTCTCTGCCTCCTGAGTGCTGGGATGACAGGCATGAGCCACCACACCCAGCTGCAGTGTGGCTTTTTTGGGCAAGTTTCTTAATGTAAAATATGTTGTGTCTTAAGACTGATGTTGTTTTAGAGTTTAACAAGAAACAGAATTTATGACATGTCCTTTACTGGCCTGAAATAATGTACAGATACTAAAACTACCTGTGCACATAGTTGTCAGAATGAACAGTGTTCAGATTTCCAACATGAACGATAACATCAGCGCGTGTTCACTGTGCCCCATTTGACCCAGACACAGAGGCGGGCGCGCCTTTCCACCAGGAGGGCAGTGGTCTGAGAGGAAGGAGTCATCAGAAGCTCCTGTCCTGCAAGAAGCGTTCAAGTGAAATCCAGGTACCAGCGGGTGCTGGAATAAAAATAGGAAGAATAATGACAAGTGGAAATTATTGGTATTGATCCAAGAAAGAAAGCTTAATTGAAATGGCAATAGCACATCTTGGAAAATTATAAACCTCTGAGGAGGAAATAATGAGAAAATGTTTTCCCAGAAAGCGGAATTATTTACAATTATAATCTCAGCATAATTGCCTTTGGGATGGCCTGGCTGGTTAGTACAACATGGAAAACATGTTTACTGTTAGGACCCTGATGCTGCCCGGTGTGCACCAGCTCTGTGGATCCCAGACCGTCTTCGAAGACAACGCACAACGTTTTCCACAGGGCACCCAGTAGAACGTCACAGGGTAGGAGCAGAGAGAGGCCTTGTGTGTAGACCTTCAGGTAGGTTATCTGGGGGAGGAGAAGTAATGGTCAACAGCAAAAGGAATAATTTCAATAGCTAATTTTCATGAAGTAAATTAATTTTTTAAAATAAACTTAATTGTATATCATTTCCCCCTTTAGCTCCCTCCCTTCCCTCGGCACAAAAGCTGTGTTTCCAGGTTTTTCTTCTATTTTCACTTTTTTTTTCCTGTCCCTTCCTTTCTCCCACTCTCTTCCTTTGTTCCTCTTTCCATTTGAACATTTTCTTCCCATTTTCTGATATCGTTTATACATTTATAAAGCAAATATCTATCATTGGGCTATGTAATTATTTAAATGTGCAAATTGGCAGAGATAGGAAATATTTTTAAACACCTCTAGATTAATGAAATTCAATGAGAACTCTGAGTTTTGGAATGGCTCTTAATTTTTAATTGAATTTGTTTTTAAGTCTCCTACAAGGAGTCTGAGATCTCTCTACTACTTTTTTGTAGTTGGACCCACACAGTTTTGCATAGCTTTTGATTTCTGTTGTTGTTTGTCTTTTGTTCCTGTTACAGGGATCGAACTCAGAACCTTGTACTCATGAGGCAGACAGTGGTACCACTGAGCTAAATTCTCGGCCCACATGGTCACATTGCTACTTGTTCTATTTTATTTTATTTATTTTATTTGTGGTAGCAAGGATAGAACTCATGATCTTGCCCTTGTGAGGCAGGCAGCAGTGCCACTGAGATGAATCCTCGGGCCCTTTGCATACTTTTTACGATCATACCTTTCTACTCAATATAAAATTGGAAGTTGTATCATACACCGAGAAGGTATATGAAGTAAACAAGTCATTCCAAGTGCAAGGCAATACCTCTGCCCTCGGGGCATTACGATGGCTGATCATTCTGTACTTTTCTAATGAAATTGTGTACTCTAGCGTGATGGTAGCTGCTGTGCATCTCAGTAGCTGGAGCAGAGGGCAACAGGAGCAATCTTTAGATTTGCTCATTTGATATGATGAGCAGAAAGGTGTATATGCCTGTGCAGAAGGGCGAATCGAGATTTTACTCACGTAATGCTCTGGGTAACATTTTGAGTATTGCTGAGCATCATGGGGGTACAGTGTACCCATACTATTCTGCTATTCTTCAAACATCCAATCTTCCATAATGGAGTCCAGGCTTGGCTCAGAGTGTCCATGTCCAGGGAAACAGCAACCCACCCATGTGTTTACCCACTCGGCAGATGAGTGGCAAGGTGGGTCCAGGAGTCCAAAGCAGCAACGTGTGCGTTGTACCCGTGAAGTGCTCTTTGTTGAATTTCTTGCATTTAGGATTTGCTTTTAAAATTTTTTTCTTTTGATTTTTCTCGTAGAAGTTGTCTAAGTTTAGTACAAGGACACATGAAAAACCTGCTCATCCTAGCCGTATATGCCAAAAAGCCTTTGAAATATAAAAAATGTATGTCCTGCTAGATGTGAAAACATGTACAGTGAATTCAGAAATGTATCCTGGACTACCAGGGAGGGCTGTTTGTTCTAGGTGGCAAATCAGTGGAGTGTCTGATTACAGTGGAAAGAGTTGAGGTACGGCCAGTTGAGACTGTTACCGTTTATACTGTTGTTCTGTTACTGTTACATGTGCTGTGATTATGCCTCTTATGCCCTTTTTGGGCCCCATTCTGTTGTCTTATCAAATCTAACATAGAAATGACTCTCTACTAAAATCAAACCAAAACAGCTATTAAAGTTCCATTCAAAAATGGAAATAATTGCAAAATAACTGGATTTATTAGGATGAAAATGATAAAAATGCTCAAGTTAAACTCATTTAATTTAGCCACTGAGATACTTAGAAATCCTATGCCTTAAACAGAGAGCCAAGTATTAGTCCACAAATAATGTTCAACGGCAGTAGCTTTCTAGGATAAAATAAAAACTGCTGAAAATTATAAAATATACACAGAATGGTAAGTTGCAAATGAATGGAAAAACACAAAATGATAACATAAATTTAAGTTAATGATAATATGTCTTTTTTTTTTTTTTGAGACAGGGTCTCGCTTTGTAGTTCAGGCTGGCTCTGAGCTCACTATGTAGCCCAGGCAAGCCTGGAACTCAGCAGTCCTCCTGTCTCTGCCTCCCAGAGTGCTGGGATGACAGGCGTGAGCCATCACGCCCGCACTGTGGTATGTGGTATTGATGGCTGGTGGGCGTGAGTCTCCACGCCCAGCATTGTATGTGGTCACCGGGGATCAAAGTCAGGACCTTGTGCTTGCGAGGCAGGCGCCGGAACCACTGAGCTAATCTCCAGCCCAATGATAATAAACCTTAAACTCGAGCATAAGAGAAATATTTCAGGAACTCCAAGTGATTTGAATTCATAAATTTTAAAAGTCCAGGAGAACAGAGCAGAAAAGAAAGAACGAGAAATAGGAATAACATGTAGAGCAGAAGCTTTGCCCAGCTAGTAGCTAAAGACATGAAGTTTCAGTGATTGTCCATTAAACAAAAATTCCTGAAATAAGAATCATCTGTGCTGGCAGCAAGATAGACAAACAGACAGACAGACAGATAGATGGACGTGCTAGAGGAAGAGCGGAAGCGGCCCGAGGACGTCTGGATGCAGTGGCGGGGCTGGCGGCGTGCTCTGGGAGACACGTCCGGGCCTCGCTTCTGGGGAGCAGTCAGCCATCCGGTTAGAAGGCACAGGGAGGCCAAGAGAAGCCCTGGGAAGCAGAAAGAGGGCGTCCCATGTTGGGCTTTTAGTGATGTAGCTAAAGGTAGTTCTATCATTTATGGTCAATCTCCTATTCATTCCGTGTGGCAAATTAACTTGATATAAGTTTGGATAAATTATACATATTTTGTTGTCATATGTCCCTGTTATGTGCCCGCCGTTATCACCGTCTACTGGTAAGGGAGAAAGGGTGACTTAGAGGGTGGAGCCCTCGGAGTGTTCCGCCGGGGCCGTTCGAGGTGGGTCTTGTGACGGGTACACAGTGTGGTGGGCAGACGTGCCAACTTACACTAGTTCACAGACTGGTTTTCAGTTCTCTAAATATTGGTTAGGTTCGTCCAGCAATGCCTGGCGCCTAATCCCGTCGTGTAATTGAGATTCGGAGAGAGGCGCGGGGGCTGTGACTCAGGGAAGGGCCGTGGCCTAGCGTGAATGAAGCTGTGGGTTTACTCTCCAGCACCGAAGGAGAAAGAAAAAGGAAGGAAGGAGGGACAGAGACAGACAGACGGAGGGAGAGAGAAGGGAGCGAGGAAAGAAGGCGGGAGGAAGGGCGCCTGGTCGTGAACTAGAGACTCTTGACCGTGGAGAGGACCCTGTGGGAGCCGGTTTTACTGGTGCCGAGTGGTTTCAGGGGCGAGCACGTTTGTACCTCCAGGGAAGCGGAGGCGTTTCGAGGGTCTGTGTGACAGGGAGCCCGTGGGTGCCGCCAGCCGTTCTCCTTGACCTGCTGCTATTCAAAGTCTTTCTCCAGAGAGAAGCTCTTAGCATGGGTTGTGTGACAGTGATTTATTTAATTTGTTATGGCGCTTGCACAGATTTTTCCTACTTACACACATTATGCTGCTGGAATCAGATTGCGTTTGTCTTTTCACTATTTGTTTCTTCTACAGCATCTTTTATACATAGATATATGTTGATCTATTCTGTCATTCTATATTCTTTGCATTTTCAATTCTCTATGAATTTCAGAATCAACCTGTCCATTTCTACACATGTATCTTTTGAGGTTTAGGTTGAAAGGAAATTGAATCTGCAGAAATTTGAAGAGATTAAGGATATTAGCTATAATAAATATTCTGACCCAGTAACATTTATTTAGCCACTTAATTAAAAAAATGCTTGGAGTGGAAGACTTTGGATAAGTTGGCAATATTTATGTCTTGAATATGTAATAGAATTCACCACTGCAGTCATTTGGGGCTGTAGTTTTCTTTGTGAAAAGGGTTTTAGTAACAAATTCAATTTGTCTAACAGATGGAAAGCTACTCAGTCTACACGTTTCTTTCCACATGGATTTTGAAAGTGTATGTCTTTCAAATAATCTGACTATTCCATTAAATGAATTGAATCTATTGCCACACAGTTCTTCCTGAAATTTTTTGTCATTCACATAACCCTTTAGAAGTCTAGAATCTCTATTTATGCCGATGCTTTTGACTGTATTATTGAGATGTTACACCTTTCGTATTTTTCTCCTGATTATTGTGATGAGAGCTTTACTGATTTTACTGTTCTTTCCAGAGAACCCGCTGTAAGTATTGTGTATTTCCTTTACTATTTTCCTGATTTCTATTCCACTGATTCCCATCCTGAGCTTTTTTTTTTTTTTTGCTTTTTGCTTTTTTGAGACAGGGTCTCGCTTTGTAGTTCAGGCTGGCCCTGAGCTCACTATGGTGCCCAGGCAAGCCACCGCGAACTCAGCAATCCTCCTGCCTCTGCCTCCCGAGTGCTGGGATGACAGGCGTGAGCCACCATGTCCGGCATTGTGGTATGCGGTGTTGATTGCTGGTGGGCATGAGTCTCCACGCCCAGCATTGTATGTGATTACCGGGGATCGAACTCAGAACCTTGCGCTTGCGAGGCAGGCGCTGGAACCACTGAGCTAACCCTCCGGCCCCCATTCTGAGCTTTTATTATCTCCTTTCTTCTATTTTCTTTATTTACTTTTCTTTTGTGAGTCTTTTCAGATCAACTGAGATGTTGACTTGAAACTTCTTTTCCACTCTTGTGTAGACACTATATACAGTGAGTTGCGTTCTAAGAACTGACTTAAAAGATTACCACCCAGTTAATGTGGCGTGATTTTATTTTCATTCCATTCAAATTCCTTCATCATATTTTATTGCTTGTTTGATTTCACTTTAGATTTCTTCTTTAAAACATATTATTTTACGTGATAAAATTTAGTTTTCACGTATTTGGATATAGACCACCCACATGTTTAGATATAGACCTTGAGTGATAAAATTTATTTTTTACATATTTGGATATAGTGTTGTTGATCTTTATTTCTGTCGTAGTCAGATCATATGCTTTCTTCAATTTAAATTTAAATTTAAATTCATTGAGACTTACTGTACAGGTCAGGATAAATTTTGTCTTTGTGTTCCACGTACAGTTGAGCAAGATGTGCACTCTCCTATTGCAGGGTGGGGTGCTCCGTGGTGTAAGGGGGCACATGTGCATTGATACATGGCCGCAGTGTTCCATAGCCCTGATGTATACATATATACATGTATGTGTGCATGTGTATGCATATAGGCTGCTCAGAGTGGCAGCAGTGAGCCTCTGGATGTTTCTTAGTACTGTGAACTGCTGCTCAGGTGACCGTGGTCATGAGATGGCTACACAGTTGCCTCTCTCAGGGCCCCTTTGGGGTGAATTTCGGTGGTACTCGGCATCTCTGGGTCCCGGATGGTGGTAACACCATCTGTTGAAAAAGCATCATACTTTTTATTTCCCTGAAGTATGTGGGTATCCATTTTTGGCAGCACACATATTTTATATTATACACATAGTGTAATATAATGTCATATCATATAGTATCATATTCCAGATCTAACCACTATTGAGGGAACAGTGCTTTGGTATCTACAGCTACCATCACAGATTGGCCAATTTCTCTTGTAAGCCTTTGCATTTTGCTTTGTGTATTTTGAAGCTCTGTTACTAATTTCATAGTCCTTTTGGACTGATGTATCCTCTCAGTATTATCATTACAAAATGACTTCTGCTGGGCGTGGTGGCTCACGCCTGTCATCCCAGCACTCGGGAGGCAGAGGCAGGAGGATTGCTGAGTTTGAGGCTTGTCTGGGCTACATAGTGAGCTCGGAGCCAGCCTGAACTATAAGGTGGGACCCTGTCTCAAAAACAAAAAAGACTTCTGTTCTCTGGTAACATTGTATGTTTTATAATCTACTTTGCTTGATATTAAATAGCCACTGCAGCTTTCTTTAGACCCATATAAATGAGGTGCTTCATCAAGAATTTGATTTGGCCTGTAACAGCTCTGGCCCTTGTCTGGGGTGCTTGACGGGAGCCTCTAAACCCTTGGAATCCCAGAGTGTCTCTGGTTTTAGAGTGAAGCCCCTTTGGAAGCCTCGAAATCTTCCTGTGTGTCTTTCCCTCAGCTGATGTTTGCAGATTTTCTCTCTAATGATCTAACCATGAGTGGGATGCTTTGAGTAGGTTCTCAGAGTCCTTCTGACGAACAGGGACGTACAATCCATTCTCTCTTGGGTCCTCTCTCTGTCCCACGTGGTCTCTGCTCCTTCTCCTCTACCTGTGACTTCTTCTGGGGTAGGCAAGCGCCTTTTGATTCTCTTGCGTGTCCTTTGTTGTCTTATCTGCTGCCCCCAGCGACGCCTTCGGTGTTTTGAACACACCTCATATTCCTCCCAGTGCATCTGTGAGTCACAGCGTGCGCATCAGAGGTACTATTAGAAGACCGTAATCAGATACGCTTATTCCTCCCTTCCTTACCTTCACGTTGCTTTTTAAAATCTTTTATGCTGAATATGTTCTAGTTCCCAAACTACACTGATATTAAATATATCGATATAAAGTCATGATGTTTACTTCCCACTGGTTCTTGTGGAGAATTTGACAATTATTCTTTTCCTGATGTACTGAAGACACTTTGTGTTAGCCTCCAACCTGTGAATTTTGAAAAGGCTTCTCTAATTTTCCTTCTTTAAAAGTTATCTGACTGTTTCTCCCTCAGCAAGTTTTTATGTTTCTTATTTCTTTAATTTAGAATCTCTGCAGTTTAAATGTGATATAGCTAAATAGTGTTCTCTTTTTATGTAACATGCTTAGAGACTGTATCAAGGCCTGAATTCAAAGTGTGTGTCAATAACTAGTTCCTGAAAATTCTCCATCATTATATTTTTAAAGTTTCCTCTCCATAAGAATTCAGCCAAAAGCTCTGCGCATATTTTTCTTCTTCTACCTCATATTTTCTTCTATTTTCTAACTTCTTTTTTTGTGTTGGCCATTTGTATTCTTTTGCTACTGTTCTGTTGGCTCTTTATGAGCTCTCTCTAATTTCCTGGTTAACTAGTCAGTTAGGTTATTAATTTAAATCACTTTAATTTTCATGTCTAGAAATTATCTTTGTGCTTCTCCCAAACTGGCAATTTTTGGTAGTCATTAAAGGCTCAGCCATACTTAGATATCATTTCCAAGGGCCTAAGCTTATTAAAAACCCTTATGTCGTGTTCTATAACTGATCGCTCACTCTGGGTCTTATTCTATTGTATTCCCCACACTAGCTCTTGTTCGTGATAGATTTCTTCTCTTCTTTTGTTTTTTGAGACAGACTCACTATGTAGTTCCGACCTTGAACTCACTGTGCAGCTCAGGCTGGCCTCGAATCAGTGACAGTCCTCCTGCCTCTGCCTCCCAAGTGCTGAGATTACAAGTGTGAGCCACCATTTGCAGCTCCATATAGTTTTCTTTCCTCACTTATTTGGTGAGTTTTTACATTTTTAGCAATTTTGTATTTCTTTGTTTTCTTCTAGTTTATCGTCTGTGTTTGACTCTCAACTCTAAGCCCGTGAAAAGCCAGGAATTTGTGAGTTTTGCTCATGTCCGTACTCTCCCTCTTTATTGTAGACGTGACTAATCTGAAAGCGACACATGTACTGAGGGTGTGATGCCCAGTGTGCTGCTTATTTCGCATACGGCTTTGAGTGTGACGTGTGTGTGGTGCACGACAGAAACCCGAGTGAGCTCTCAAACACGAGAGAGATAAAATGCTCAGAGCCCGCAGCTGTCTTCCTTGTCTTGCTGCTGCTGCTCAGTCAGCGCCTGTGGAAAGCTGCGAAGTCAGCAGGATTCGTCAGACCTGCTTGGGGCTGGGAGCCGCTCCGTGTCCCCGAGGACCGTGGCCACGGCGCGTGGAGGACACCTGGTTGTAACTAGGAGAGACACGTGCGACAAGTATTGGCCACGGCTAAGGAGAGTTGGGATCATTCTGCAGAAAAATCCTCCTTCATCACTAATGGAACGTACTTGGAATTTCTGTTTCAATCACCCCCAGTGAATTGCCAACAGATTTTTGAGTCATCTAAACATATATATTTTTAAAAAAGAAATATATATATAATTAATAGAACTAGCCAGCCCTCCCCATCTTCAGTCTTATGAGCAAGACAATAAGTTCTACAGTTGCAAACAAAACTTTTTTGAGTTGAATGACTCCTGATGCATCATTATGCTTGGGAGAAGTGTTTATTGAGTGTTTAT
>PVIC010054115.1:0-11638 GCA_004025085.1 Thryonomys swinderianus
TATGACAGGGTATTTGGTGTCTTTATTTGCTAAACCGGGCAACCCTACACAGAAAGTACTCAGAAAATGCAAAGCCTGCAGTAGGCCAGCCCAATATGTGACTTAGTTACCTAGGAACTCCGGGGTTCAGTCCCCACCGCCTGCTGTCTCCTTTAAGGCCATGTCTGGGAGGAGGCCCCTGGGTGTCTTGGGAAGTGTGGAACTAGGAGCCAGATCCCTTAAGGGAGAGCTAGCGAGGATGGAAGAAGACGATGTAGGTCCAGGGACCAAACACATGAGGAAAATCAAAACTGTTCCACACACACAGGTTTCCAGGGTTACTGTGAAATATTATAAAGGTTTTAACCTGGCCCAAAGTGGACCTCTGGACCTGTTTTCCATTCTGATACTGCAAAAAATCATCAGTGTAAAAGACACATCTGAAGAGTATCGTCAAGGGCAATGGGAACTCCTGGATACTTGGTGAAATATCTGAAGAGTTTTCATCCCAGTTTAGCTATCGTATTTTCATAGAAGAATAATCCAATATAACATATGTGTGATTCCTAATTAAAATATCCAGGGTCCACATTTGTGAGCCAATTTCTAATACCTCTTCCAAGTTTTATAGAAACAGGAAGAAAACCTGGAAATACCTGCTACATATTACACAGTGCAAATAGATGCTAAGATTTTCCTTTATTTACTAGGAATGAAAAATTCGGGGGGGGCAGCATTTTTTAAATAAATATGAACACTACAATCATTTCTTTTTTTCTTCACCTCTTTGATCTCCCAATGCTATTGAATTTGCCCTTCTAAAGATTAATCAAAGACTGGATTTAGAGTCACTTTAAGACTGTCACTATCATTTTGAGCTCATATAATGTGATAGGAACTAATTAGATTAACACAAAACTCAACCATATATTGATCACAGTAGCAGAATATAGCCATAGGCTCCCTAGTGCCATGGCTGGTGTTGGAAGACCTGTGAATGGGTGCTTTATGGTTAGACAGGAAGTCTTTCATAGATGCTCCTGCTAAGGAGTGAGATAAGGTATTATGTAGTCACATTTCCGGCTATCACAGTCGTCATGTCTTATTAGGGATCTTGGAGAAAATAGAGGCAATAAGAGTTAAAGGAAATTTTGTTCACTCTCCTCAACACTCCAGCCCATGCCATGAGTCCTGTCTTTCTGTACCTCTGCTTCATTTTTCTGGTAGGCCTGGCCCTTCTGCATTTGGATGGGGATCTGGGTCTTGGGCCTGGAACTGATTGTGCTGCACACATTCGCTCTGATGTGGTGGTCCGTGGTCTGGGGAATGTCTCTGCTCTCACCTTTGCTGGGCCTTCTTTCATCTGAGGTTGGACCTCTTGTCCAAAGCTCTAACCCCTGTCTTACAGTGTGGCTGTTCCCTTAGTGGGGGGCCCTTGAAAAAGGAAGTTTCTCCTATGGAATCGTGTCCACGGGCAGTTTCTCTGCTCCTGCATCCAGCGTCTCAGGAAACCAGGGAAGGGCACACAGCCAGTACCCTCTATTGCCCAAGGCACTGCTACTATCCTCCGCTTCACCTGGGAAGTGGAGGACCGGTGGTGAGCACCAGCTTTGACTGTGCTCTGCAGTGTAGGGCCGACTTCCCACATGGTAACCTCCCTCCAGCAGCAGCTCACGTTTTCACAGCCTACAACAGGTCTCCCACAGGAAGTGACCGAACCACTGACTCCTTTCCATGTCTCTTTTGACGTTGGCAAAGAGAAGATGGCGTCTCTTCATTCCTGTGACAGCCCATCAGGAAGGCCGAGCACCCTGCAGCAGTCTTCAGCTCTCTACCATGTGACCTTCTCACACAGACTGGGAAGGTAGGGACTCTCACCTGCCAGGCTACAGGAGTTCTGCCACTTCCTGGTGGACATGCAGTGGTGTCCGGCCCTGTAAGCTCCATGCCGATCACTTCTTACTCATGAGTGCGTCTCTGAAGTCACAGACCTCAGGGCTTGTTCATTTTTCTGCATATTGGCAGATTCAATGGAAGGTTACTTTCAGCAGAAACTACCTACTACAAAATAGTGACCCAACAAGCCACGGCCACATGGCACAAAATCTGAGAAAACCTCTGGTTTCAGTATGGCACTTAAGTGCCTTTGGGCTAAAAGTTGCAAAATTGAATAGGCAAGTAAGTACGGTCATTAAAATTTAAGTAGATGAGAATTGGATAATTGCGTGCTGCCTTTTATCCTGCCACACACTATATTAAAAGTTACTGTGTAGAACCATCTTCTTGGGAAATAAATAGATGAGATGATTAAACAAGAGACTGTGTCTAAATCATGTCAGCGAGAGGAGAGCCAGGGAGAAGCCTGCTTTCCCTGCTCTTTGATGTCCATTTCAGGCTCTGCCTTTAACAGCTACTCAATAAATATTTGTGGAGTCTATTAACGTATGAATGCAAACAAAATTCCTCTCTTTCCATTAAAATTGAACAAAGTACAATAGAGGAAATTATTTTAGAACGTAGCCCATAATGAGACACAAATCTCCTCCATGTAGCTCTTACTTAGCCTAAAGACCCTCTCGTTGTCATGATTTTTCAAACATATTTAGTAAATGTGACGCAGTGGGGGGGTATTTATGGTCCGTTCCCCAGGTGAAGTCAATGGGAAAACAAGCTCGCTGTATTAATATCACTCTTTTTGTGAAGTGCTCAAAATAATAATTTCAGAGGGACATTTGAGAGCTCCTAAAGGAGATTTCCGAGCTATAAAATCCCAATCTGAAACTCCTTGTTAGCTTCAAGCTAAAGAAAGGAATTTATCACCGAGTACTCATGTATCTCAAATGTTCATGGGCCGGGAAGCCCCAGAGGTTGTCTCTGCCTGTGTGGAGTTTGTGTTCACTCAATGCTTCCCGGCTGGCAGACAGACTGGTGAGGAGACTGGATCACGCATTGGCTGGTGCTCGTCTGTCAGGGTTGCATAAGGCAAGACATGCAAAGTCCTCTGGCTGACGGGGGTTGTGGCACCATCAGGGAAGCACATTGCTGTGGTTTGCATGCAAAAGCTTCCAACCACGGGTCTCTGTCACCCAGAACACCAGGTACAATAGCTTTCCATGGCTGGAATTTCCACTGTCAGCAGTTCTGTTCTTTTGTAGTGGTTGTACTAGTTTAATTCTCAATAACAATGCAGAAGACTTCCTTTCTCCACACAGCCCCTTTACCATTTGCTATTACTTGATTTCTTAGTGATGGCCATGGACTCACGTTTCTCAAATGTGTTTTAATTTACATTTCTCTAATGGCCAGCAATGTTAGCCACTTTTTCTCATGTTTTCTGGTGACCTGCCCTTTGGGTAACTCTCTGCCCATTGCACTTGCCTATTTTTGATTGGGTCTTTGATTAGGGGAGGGGTCTAACTTTTGAGTTCTCTCTATATTCTAGATATTAGTCCTCTGTCTGAGGAATGGCTGGCAGAATCTTTTCCCATTCTCAGACTGTCTTTCCACTCTGTTGGTTGTTTCTTTTTCTGTGAGAAGCTTTTGAATTTGATATGATTCCATTGGTTGACTCTTGATACTATCTCCTGAGCAAATGTGGTCCTGTGGAGGAAGTCCTTCCTATACATATTTTTTCTCAAAGTCTTTCTGGTGTGACCCCGGAATTCAGCCTAAAATTATAGAACTGCCAGTGGCCACTATTGTGGTTCTTGCTCTTTACAAGTTTTCTTTATTCCTCCCCCTGTCCCCTCCTGCCACTCCACAAGGTAATGGCAGCAGTTCACCTTGAGCTTCAGTTTTCCATCTTGGAAGGTCACCACCAGTCCTCCTTTGTACTTTAAGGAGACTTGACATTTTCCAGTTACTGGGTGCACCTCACTTTTGCACATGTCCCGTTGAGAAGCTCATTACCATATAGCCCTAACTACAGAGAGAAGTGGGGCAGAAGGACAGGTCATCTAATGCATTTTAAGCCAAACCCTCAGAAAGGTCTCCTGCTTCCCCGAGGGTTTCCCCCTCAGCTCCTGTTCATACCCAGCACGAGAACTGGCAATCTCCACCACCTGATGACCCGGAGGACATGGGACGAAGCTCCTGAAGCGGTTACAGCAGGGCTGAGCTGAGGAGGTGCCAGCCCCTGCTGGCTCTCCAGTCACTACTAATTACTAGCTACGCATGTGGGGACATTGATTTGTTTTTTTTTTTCCCTCAAGATACTACCAGTTTAGAAAACATTATGCTGAACATGGTTGGAAGAGTTTACCTGGTCCAAACCTTCACATCTACAGCACAACACAGCATCAGTCTTCTGTGTCTAAGACCAGCTCCAGTTCCAGCCAGCACCCAAGATCGTGGCTACTAAAGACCTGCAGATTGCTAGAATCATGATGTCACTAAGGAAAGCATTGATCCAGTTCCTGCTTTTGTACGTAGCTGCTATTGACAGACCTCTTAGCATGTGTCAGTCCTCAGAGCTAAGCCTCTAAGGTCTGTGGAGGAGGAGACAATTCCATTTATGATATAGGGACTGCTTTATTTTTAATTTTGCACAAGCCCTCTGCACCATTTTCCATAATGGTTGCACTGGTTCACACCCCACCAGTGTAAGCTAGGGTTCCCTTTCCTCCACATCCTCGCCATCCTTGATTATCTTTTATCTTTTGCATACTAACCTGCTGCCTTATGTACTTTTTCAGTAATAGGATAAATTACCCAAAACCCACAAGCTAAAGAGAAGTTTCTTTCAGCTCACAGTTTATAGAGGTTTCAGTGCAAGATCAGCTGGCTCTAAGGCAGAGTGGAAAAGCAGGGGGTGTGTGGAGATGCAGTCCATAGCAGAGAGGCAGGAAGCAGTACACAGCCTTCTCTCTGTTCCTCTAGGTTCATCCAGGGGATAAGACTATTGATCGGTGCCATTTACATCCAGCCTGCGGCTGCTACACCCAGCACTATGCTTACCCAGTTAGTAGACCCTTCACCCCAGCACCACACACATAAGACTTTAGGGACATCTAAAAACAGCCAGTAACACTTTCCCAACCTCATCCATGCGATAATATACCCCATGGCGTTAGTTTGCGTGTCTCTGATTATTAGTGATACTAAACACTTCTCTGTATTGATTGACCCACTGCAGATGTGTTGGATGTGACAGTTTTCTCTCATTCCATTCTTTGTCCCTTCACCCTGTTGATTATTATGACTTTGGTGAGATAGCGTCCCCTTTCCTATTTTTGCCTGGATACAGTTTTGATTTTAACCTTTAGGTACAAGGAAATGCTATGTTGTTTCCCTGGTAAAATGGTGTGAGGATGTTGAATGTTGTTCTCACACTTGGTGGTTGTCTGGTTGTTCATCCCCGACTCTCTATCAGCATTTATTCCTTTGCTTTCTTGCCCCTTCTGCATCTCCAGAGACAGAGTCAGTTCTCAGCTCTAACCAAAGACCTGGCACCACCTGGCGCATTTCCCCGGTCAACTCGGGCCATCCCATAGGCTTATTCCGTGTGTCTCCTCTGGCAAGGTTTATCCACAGCTCGAGTGCACACCCCAGAGGTTTCTCGAGTGCACACCCTGGCTCTCAGGGTGACAGCCTTTAAGAGGCAGTCACAGTGGGTAGTGACTGGGTCATTGGAGCACTGTCCCCAAGCTTCCAAGAGAGGTGACTACAAGAAAGAGAGGCTTGGTCCTGGAGTCTCTCTGGCTTCCTGTCTATACCAGTTAGGGTTCAGTAGAGCAATAGATTTAAAATACATATATGTGATTTCCAAGGTAGACTTACAATGGTCTCCTTCAGTCAGGTGTGGTAAACCCCATCTAGTGAAAGGTGGAAGACCTGGAGCTCACTGCAGAGTCCCTTGTAAGTCTGTACCAGGAAGGCTGGAGACAGATGTCTGAGGGCCAGGGTGAAGACTGGAGCTCCTCCAAAGAGGCAGAAGTTCTTCTTTCCCTTTCTATTCTGTACAGGCTACAAGGGAATTGGTCATGGCCTCCCCTCCAGAGGATAGTCTTCCCTCTCAGTAAGACAGTCTTTCAGACACACCCAGTACTGTGCAAAGCCATGGGAGGCAGCTATGCCCACCACTGAACCACCAGCACTGTGCTGACCTAGTCAATTTAGTGTTTCTGATTCAAGTTGACTTTGCAGTAACTATTACCCTGACTTACATTATAATATCTTCCTTGTAAGTTTCTGCCATCTTAATAACATCTGCCATAGGTGCTTATCAAAAACCAAACAGATGGTAACCTGTCTTAAACCTCCAGCCTCCAGAACTGAGCCGAATGAGACCTCCCTCCCTCTCTCTAAGGTAAGGTACACAGTATTAAATATTTTGTTACAGCAGTGGAGAATGGACTAAGACACCCTTACCGAAACCTCTGTTGAACCTAAAATCTAAATGAGTACACCCTTTTAACAGTATAAATCATCTTATCTTTCCTTTAGATGTTTTCTGTGGCTTGAGGCCAGGTGTGCATTGCTGGGTATGTGTTTAGAAGGGATAACTCACTTCACTAGAAGCAGTGGAATTGTGAAGGCTACAAGTTCTATATTCACCCCTGACTGCTGGGTTTACACTCCATTGCTAGGAGATATAAGGAGTTCAGGAGGAGTTGGCCTTATGAGTGCCCTGGGGGAGGTCAGGCTGGCTGAGACCTGAGGGGCAGGCACAGGGTAGAGTTGAGTGAAGAGTATTCTCTTGGATGTTCAGTGGGCAGAACTGTCAGGGAAACTGTGCAAAGACAGGAGAGTTGGAGGACAGACCTGGCACCTGGCTGATGTGAACATTCTCAGGCTTTATCTAGCAAAGGGGGCACCTTGCAGGGCATTGAGCTGGGCAGCAATCTGACCTGTGTGCTGAGTGATGCAGCACTGCCCAGTTTAAGGAGAAGAGTCCTAGGGAGAAGGGAAGGGAAGGGAGGAGGAAAGTGTTAGTTAGAGACCGTGACAGGTCAGCAGGGTAGAAGATCTGGCCACTGTGGATGTGAAGCTTATCTCCATGGCAACAGAGGCATAGAGCAAGGTTTGTAATCAGAATCCAGAAAGTGTGGATCTTGGATGTTTTTATGGCTTGGTCTGTGTATGCTATTGGGTGGTGGTGGAGCCTTTGCGAGTGGAATGTTCTTGGAAGAATGTCCTTGGTGGAATGTTGCTGGTGGAATATCCTCTGTGCAATGTCCTTCAAGGGTACTGTGGGCCCTAGGCGCACCTTTCTGCTTACTGACCGTGACATGAATGGTTTTACTCTGCAGGTGCCCCCCACCCCCAACAGGGCCAAAGTAGCTGGGTGACTGATTATGCATTGAACATCCAAATTCTGAGGCATTTGAAACTTTTCATGTTATAAGTTGATCATTCAGGTCCTTTGTTACAGTAACAGAATGCTGACTGGCATGGCTGGTGACACCAGTAGCCACCTGTCATCAGGCTTCTGCTCTGTGCAATATTCAAAGTCCCTGGAGGAGCTCTGTGTCTTAGCTGACAGTACACAGGGGATATGGCACAAGCAGTATGGAGAGCCAGGTGTGCTGACAGGCTGAAGTGAGAATCACAGCCCTTGATTCTCTTGAGGTTGAGACACAGGGGAAAAGGTGGGAGCTGTTTGCATAGGCTCTGCTTTAAGGCCCAGAGGAGGAGCGGATCTCCCTGTGATCTGTGGACAGGGCCAGATGCCTGAGGAATGGAGCCCAGAGGCATCCAGGGCAGAGGAAGTAAGGAAGTCAAGGGAGCAGAACAGCTCCCGGAAGAACAGGCAAGACGATCCCCAAGATGTGTCCTTGGCTTTAGGGACATGAAGGCCATGCTGACCTCATGAACCTGATGTCTAAGAATTCATCGTGTAGAGAGAGTTACAAACATTTCCCCTGAGATGTTTGTGTTCTAGATTTAGAACTTTAGAGGATACCAAATTCTAACATGGTAATTACTAAGACTACACTGGCATTCTGTTTTCATTTTATTGTACGTCGCACTTAGAAACTGAAATATACTTACACACTTAAATAAGATTTTCCTCTGACTAAATTGCCAATCTCCTGAGAAAAATCTGATAAACTAAATTTTAATTAATCTCCGTTATACCCTTCTCATCTTTCCTCAAATGAATTAATTTTTTCCCATAGCAACTTAATACCTCTTTCACTTAGACACTAAGTTTTACTTTAGATTCCCTTGCTTCTTACAGTCCCTGTGCATTGGTTTTTTCTCCTAAAGGATCACATTTTTAAATGTAGATGCTTCTTTTCTGTGACACAGTGGGTCCTCAGTTTAGGGACAAGTGCTTTTGTTTGCAAATAATTTGGTTTGTAAAAAGAAGCATTTGGCAAAATTGTTTTTGCTTGTGCACTGTAGATTGGGTGACAAACACAACCACAGCCGTGCTTCCTGCACGAGTGCAAAGGTGGCCATCTTTTCCAGACTCGTGGAACAAACTAAGTTTGTGACTGAGGGATAATTGTATGGGTGAAGTTCAATGAGATTCTGTTTTTACAGTTTCTTAATTCACCGAGTGCATCTTTATTAGGTGCCTTCTGTGTACTGGGCCCTGGAGAACCAAGGTTCACACATATTTGCATCATATCTACCAGCAAGTCAAGGGGGCAGATTGCTGAGGGGGTAAGTGTCAAACGATGGACAGTGCTAGGAACCCAGGTCCGGAGAAGTTCTCAGGCCCATGGGAGAAGGGGCCACTGGCGTCACAGAACTCCCTTTTGAGACACTCTTCTGAACCATCTTTGAAGCACTGGCTAGATTCCGGTCATTTCATGTTTTTTAAATTATTATTTTAAATTATAACATCTTTATTAATCTTTTTAAAGGACAAGGTCTTTCTTTTGTTGATGACCTCCCTTGCTTTTTTTTCTTTTTAATATCATTGATTGCTAATGCTTTTATTGTAATGATTTCTTAGTTTTCATTTATTTCTATGCCATGCAGACCAATCAGTTCATAGGCACACGTAACATACTCTGATCCTTCCTTTCTCCTGTACTCCCCCTCACTCTATATTTCTGGGGACTTCAAAGTGTGAACTTCTCCCATTATCCATGCTCCTCTTTTTCTTTTTCCCTCTCTCTTTCTGTCTGTCTGTCTGTCTGTCTCTCTCTCTCTCTCTTTCTGTCTCTCTCTCTCCATCCCCTTGTCTCACCATCATCCCCCTCCTCCTTTCTCATTTGCTATTTTTTCAGACTCCACATATCAGGGAGAACCCAGGGTGTCTGTCTTTCTGAATCTGTCCCATTGCTCTATGTGCCGTGGGTTCCCTTGGCTCCAGTGCTCTGGGGTCAATTTGCTGTCCCTGTGGTCACCTCCAGAAGTCAGGAAACTATAGCCCAGGTGCAGGAGGGGAAGAAAGTACAACTGTCCCTCGGCCCTGTAGGGATGGGGCTCAGGACCCCACTCCAGGGCCAAATCCACAGGTGCCAAGACCTTCATGGAACACCATCTAACATTTAGCATAATCTGCAATCATCTTGTGTCCTCTCAAGCATCTCCATATGACTTACTGAACCTAATCAATCCAGCGTTAATGCCCCCTTTAAATTAACCCTTAGCCAGGAAGTGACCAGCCCTGAAAACCAGAGTTTGAAACAGCCCGCCCAGACCAGCCTATCTTTGCCCTTCCTGCTTCGCAGAGCAGCCAATGAGCCAGAGAATATCCGGGCGGGAAGGGATGGATGGGCCCGCAGTTCCGATCTCTGGGTTTCTTCTGGTGATTCTCCTGCTAGGTCTTATTCTGGGGGAAACACAGTAAGTAAACAGTTGTTGAATTGTACAGCAGACAATATTAGGGCAAAAGGCTGTATATGTTCAGTACAGCTGTTTCTAAAAACATCTTTGTAGGTATTGTGAAATAGGAAGAAAATGTTCAAAGGGAAAAGGGGGTGGACAGGGAAAAGTAAAGAAGGGAAAGAAAAAAATTCAATAATAAAAACAAAAAAATGATAATAAAGCTGATGCATATAGGAGCTAAAGGGTTGCAGGGAGGGCAGGGAATGGAAAAAATGAGAATCAAGTTATAGCATGTACAGGTACAAATTCTCAATGTTGAATGTGATTGTGATGTGTATCTAAAATATATCAATAAATTCAATAAAAGAAAAAAATACCATTTTCGATCTGTGCTCGGTGGGCTGCATGGATGTGGAGGGCAGACACACCGGAGGTCAAGTCCTGGATCAGCCTGTCCAGGGAGCTGAGGGGCAGCACAGCCTGCCAGGCCTGCCCTGCTTGCTGCTCAGCTGCCCAAGGGCTCCAGATCTGTCTCCTGTGCCAGCCTGTGGCCTGCTGGGGCCGAAGTCTCCTCTGGCCCGACTCTGAGGCTTCATGGAAGGACGTGCTGTGAAGGGCCTAAGGTCCAGGGTCCCCGCGAGGAGTCAGGGAGGCCCTTGGGCTGGGTTACTATAGTGCAGGCAACAGGGCCTCAGGCTCAAGGGACATAGGGTGCTGGATACTACAGGCTGACGCGGGTAAGAGAAGTCATGGCCCAGCCACATGGGCAGCGGGTCAGAGGCTTCCTGTGGAGAAGGGGCCTGAGTCCTCTGGTGAGGGCAGGAAGGTTGACCTCCGGGATTCCACATCCTCCAGGGCCTCACAGTCAGAGCAGGGCGCAGAATCCTGAGGAGATGCCTGTGGTGATCTGGCACCTGTGTTGGGTGGGTCCTCCACTGAAGAAGCTCGGGTAACTGTCCAGAGGGTGAAGAGAGGAAGGCAGTGTCAAAGGAGGAGAGAGGCTGATGAGAAAACAGCAGGGTGTGGCTGCAGGGTGGGGCTGGAGCAGGTTTTGAGGGGGGCTGGAGTAGGAGCTGTGAAAAGTACCAGTGCCAGACTCCACAGCATCGAGGAAGAGGGATTTTGAATGAGATGCTACTCCAGGCTGAGACTTGGATCAAGTGAAAAGGCCGAGTGGGAGGCAGTGAGTTCTCTTCGGGAACTGTCCTGGTTTCAAGGACCATCCCTCTATGCGACAGCTCATTCCAGCTTCATTTCCTACCGTTGCATTTGTTTAAGCGATCAGGTCCACTTCCACTTTGGATCCTCTGGCAGAATGAGGTGGCTATGCTGCTACAGCAGTCCGGGGGCTGAAGCTGAGGAGGAGGGCGGCACCTGGGAGTGCAAAGGAGAGGTAGGCTCCAGCCTCAGCCCGGATTCGAAGTTTGTTTTCATTTTTAACTTGCTCTCCAGGCAGGGGAAGCAAACGGAATTCCACAGAAGCAGCACTCAGCACAGGGCAGGAAGGTGCAGGGAGAAGAGGCTTCACAGTTTCTCTCTCAGACCCAGGAACGACCAGGCAGTGTCACAGCAGCTCGTTTTCTGGGCACAGTGACCTGTGTGGTTTAGCAGGAAGGACGAGCCTCTCTCTCACTCTCTCTCTCGCCCTCTCTCTCTCTCTCTCTCTCTCTCTCTCTCTCTGTCTCTCTCTCTCTCCCTCTTTCTCTGTCTGTCTGTCTCTCTCTCTCTCTGTGTCTCTCTCCATTCTCTCTGTCTCTTTCCTCTCTCCTCTTTCTCTCTCTCCTCTATCTCTCTCCTTTGCAAACTATTCACATAAGCATGGAGAACAGAGTCAGAAATAAGAGTTACTCAATAAAGCTGAGTAAGTAGGTGAGTGTCCAGATGGATCCATGGATGGATGGATGGAAAGATGGTACTGAAATAAGAAAAG
>PVIC010054116.1:0-11639 GCA_004025085.1 Thryonomys swinderianus
GTCGCGAACTCAGCAATCCTCCTGTCTCTGCCTCCCGAGTGCTGGGATTACAGGCGTGAGCCACCACACCCAGCATTATATGTGGGAACCGGGAATCGAACTCAGGTCCTTACACTTGCGAGGCAGGCGCCGGAACCACTGAGCTAACCCTCCGGCCCCTTTATCTTGTTTTTTTGAGACAGGGTATCACTATGTAGTTGAGGCTGGTCTTGAACTCACTAGGTAGTGTAGGCTGGCTTCAAACTTGCAGCAATCCTCTTGCCTCAGCCTCCCAAATGCTGGGGTTATAGGCATGTGTCACCATGCCTGGCTATTTTCCACTTTAAAAACTATAGCTATACTATTAGCATGAAGTGGTACCACTAGTAAAAAGTGATATCTGATAGCTTTATCATAATTAATATTAGCTGTTAAAGTACATATGTGTTATAGCGTGGGAAACTTGAAGCCAAATTGTGACACAACTTAAATAGGTACATTCTCTTTCTTTAAATTTTTAAAAAATTTTAAAATTGTGATACAGGTACATTTTATATATTACATCATGATCACACTTAACATGAACACATTGAGAATTTGTACCAGTATATGACATGACTTAACTCTCATTTTTTCCCATTCCCCAAACCACCTACCCCCTATATACATGAGTTTGTTTCCCATTTTTTTAACCATCACAATTTTTTTCTTTCCCCTCATTATTTACCCCTACCCCCATTTCCCTTAGGATATTTTCTATTTTATAGTGACTATCATACATTCTAGGACTTATTTACATTTTTCGTTTCTCATACCAGAGAAAAGATACAATATTTACACATTAAATAGGTACATTCTTATATTTACCTTTCTTCATAGATTCTTTTTCCATTCCATCTTTGTATGTGTATAAGAGTTTATCAACTTCCTCCAAATCCAGGAATCCTGAGCCATCATTGTCCCACTTCTGAAAGAGGGCTTTCAAGAGAAGTCCTTGTTGGATTCGGAAAGCATTTTGTCTAACCTAGTAAAGAAATCGGGTAACAAGGCCAGGAGTCATGATGTTCATGATGCTAGCTGGCATCCTATATTTTAAAAAATCCTAGTATATTTCATAAAAATTACTTTACTTTGGGGTTAACCATGATACTAATAGAAAATTCTGTGAAAAATTTTAACCCCTCATAAATGTTATTTCTTTATTTCACTTGTAGGACCAAAACCCAAACCAAAACCAAACCTTGTCTGCACTGAACTAAAACACACTAGATTGGGAAGTGTGCTAAGCTTCTTAAGAATCCTTTTTCAATCCCTCTCTTGATAATAAAAAATGTGATAAACACTTGAGATGATCTCCCTGGTTTTTAGGGAATGTGTTTTGTAGTGAAAGAGAATGAATGACAGTGTTCAAACAATGAAAAGTGGTTATGCTAAAAGAATTTCTTTTTTCTATTAAGCAATGACTGAACTTGAAGATTTTATTTACCTTTTAGATTTTTCACTAGATGAATTCTATTAATTAAATTACAATTGGATTAATATCTAGATAGATTTAGTTTCAAAAAGAAAATACATATGTATCTTTTGACTAAGTGGGTAGACTGCGGTTAAGGAGGCAAAAAGGATATTAACCCTAGAGTTAGCCTGAGAAGACTCATAAGACTAATGTGATTACAGAATAAGCTCGGTCAAAGTAATTCCCATTTCATACGTGAGAGGAATAGTTGCTCATATAAGTTAAGGCATATGCATTTATCTACCATCTAAGAAAGTATTAAACTCCTAAGAAATACATTCTGCCTGGGTGCCTATAAATACTACACTTGATCTTAGCCAAAAGGCCAAGAAGCGATAGGGTGCCTATAAATAAAAAGACATAATACTAACCCTACAGCCATAATACTATCCCTGTGTATTTGCCTTTGTGAATGCACTCACACAGCAGACGCACATATCTTTGCACATTCGTATACCTACTTCAACTTGGGAGGGAAAATGAAACTGTGATAAACCACCTCCTGCCAGGAACAATCATGTTATCATTAAGGAAATGAATTTTCTCGAGTGTGACCTTTGAACACTTGCCAGTAAAACAAGATATTTAATGATTGTGGTTGTTGAAATCAAATGATAAGTTTGGTTGTACATTTTAAAAATAAGAGCCATATTAGGAGCAATGGAGGTTGAGAGAATGACTTACACTAGTGACCTCACCTGTTTCACTGATAAGTATCACCCACCTGTTCTAAGGTGTTCATTTTCTCTTCTTTTGTTTCAACATAGCCTCTCTTAAAAAAAGAACTGAGGGTCTCACTGACACTCAAGGGGGCATCTTCACCAACAAACGTCTCTAGGAGTTGCACAAACTGGATCAGATCGAAGGAAGTTCTACTGAAGGCACTCCTACCTTTTACTTCCTTGTAAGACTGAATATTTCTGATAATTGAGTGTAATTCTGTGAAGCAGGAAACAGATATCAAGCAGTAAAGGGAACAATTCTAATCTTAATAGAAAACAAATGAGTACTTGTTGTAATTGTAATTGAGACCCTGCTATTGTTTTATTTTGGTGCTAGGGATTGGATTCTGGGCCTCACACATGTTAAGCATGTACTTTACCACTGAGCTAGACCACCTGCCCCACCATCTATTTTGCCTATCAGAAATATACCTTCACGATGACAGCATCTATGTTTTTTCCTTTGGGAAAACATCTTTCTTTTATTTGTAGTTCCGAAGAGTTAGGTGGTATTAACCTATCTCATCCTTGCTCCATAGATGTGCGATACAAGTTTAGCCAATAATTAATGTATAACAGCACTGTAACCTATGATAGGCTGATGAACATTAGATCCAGAACTTTTAGGAGAACTCTTAGGGGAGAATTATTCTCTTTATATTCTGATTGCTGAATTAGAAGGCTGTAAGTTTAAACATGCTCTTGTGGTATCTGTTCTCTGGTATGAGAAACTGAAGATGTTAATGAGTTCTAGAATGTATGATGGTTATTGTGAAATAGAAAATATTCAAAGGGAAATGTGGTGGAGGTGTAATGAGAGGTAAAGGAAAAAAATTTGATGGTAATAAAAAAGGAAAACAAACATGTATTTAGGGGGTGGGGGGGGTTGTGGGGTGGGTAGGGGAATGGGAAAAAATGAGAATTAAATTGTATCATATACTGCTACAAATTCCCAATATTGAGTGTGATTCTGATATGATGTGTATATACAATGTACCAATAAAGATAAAATTTTTTAAAAAAGAAATTGCCTGAAATTGAAAGTGACAGAAAGAAACAGAGCTGATAGAAAGAATGTGCCCCACTGTTGGATCCTTATTATGGCTTGTACCTAGATAGAACAAAGTTTAATCACACAGCTTGACCAATGCTAAACATTGTCATCAGACTATTTTAAACATATGGAGTTTGTCATTTGGGTCTTTTGTTCGCCCTTATAGTGCTAGGGATAAAATCCAGGTCCTCATGCATACTAAAAATTTATTATTTGACCCAGGGTGAAATGAAAAAAATTTAAATAAGAAGAAAATAACCTAACTAGTTCTACTACTGGTCAATAAGAAGGGGAAATGATAAAATAGCATTTTAATAAAATATGAGTAGCATCTTGACCAACTATAGTTAATTACATGGCTGAACTGAAAGCTAAATTCTGCTCTTTTCTATGTTAGTTAGACCTTGTTTTACAAGTCTTCAAAAACAATATAGATTCTCAACTGTCACATATTTGGAGATGAACCTAGAAAGAGAAATAGCCGAAGTAATGTTATTAAATTCTAATGTCTAATATCTTATATGCTTTGTATGATTGGATCATACCTTCAAAGCTATTGAAGGGTCATGTAATAGTATATATATATGGCAGGGGATTTAGCTCAGTGGTTCCAATGCCTGCCTGGTAAGCTCAAGGTCCTGAGTTCGATCCTTGGTACCACATACCACCATGTGGGGTGTACAAAGCGAGACCCTGTTTCAAAAAACGAATCTGGGCCGGAGATTTAGCTCAGGGGTTCCAGTGCCTGCCTTGCCAGTGCAAGGTCCTGAGTTTGATCCTGGTAAACACATACAATACTGGGCATAGTGACTCATGCCCACCAGCAATCAATACCACATATCACAGTGCCAGGCGTGGTGGCTCACGCCTGTAATCCCAGCACTTGGGAGGCAGAGACAGGAGGATTACTGAGTTCGAGGCTTGCCTGGGCTACACAGTGAGCTCAGGGCCAGCCTCAACTACAAAGCGAGATCCTGTCTCAAACCTCCCCCCCCCAAACAAAACAACAACAAAAAACTTAATCTGTCTAAAAATACTAGTAAAATAAAATAATAAAAATATATACTAATTAGGCATGTGCCTCACACTCACCTGTAATTTCAGTACTAAGAGGCTGAATCAGGGGGGTCACTATGAGTTCCAGGGTAGCCTGAGCTAAATAATGAGATCAAGACCAGCATGAACTACATAGGGAGGCCCTGTCTCAAAAAATGTATACTAATGCTGTAAATTTTAAGGTAGAACATTCATCAGTAGTATATTTCACCATTAAAAGCGTAAGATATGGGGCCAGGGATTTAGCTCAAGTGGTACCGCACCTACCTTGGAAGCACAAGGGCCCGAGTTTGATCCCTGGTACCACCAAAAAAAAAAAAATTAAAAGCATAAGACCACCAAAAATATCCATTTAAATATATTTGTATCCATCAGCCTCTGAGAAAAAATAATGTAAGGATATCAATGTATCTTAGCAAAATCCAGTCTTTACCATGAGATACCATAGTAAATTAAAGTCACTGATTGTACTTCTATCTATGTTTCCTAGATTTATTGCTAATATGTACCTGTGAACCTGGAGTTACCATAGATTAAGTTTGCTTGTTCCTCATCTTCCAATTTGACATACTTCATCCTCCAGTCACAAGATAAAAATTCACCTATAAAAAGCACATTTTACACAGATATATAAATTCCATATCTTTTCTCTGGTATGAGAACCTGTAGATGAGTTCTAGAATGTATGATAGATTTTGTGAAATAGGAAATATTCAAAGGGAAAGTAGTAGGGGAAAGTATTGTGGGAAAAGAATAAACATGATTTGAAAAGGAAAAGAAAGCACATGTATATAGGAGTGGGGAGTTGCAGGGTGGGTAGGGATATGGGTAAAAATGAGAATTAACTCAAATCTTATACCAGTTCAAATTCCCCAATGTTGAGTGTGATTGTGAGCTGTATATAAAATGTACCAATAAAGAATTCAATTTTTTTAAAAAAGCACATTTTAAACTATAGCCAAAATAACCTCATTTTCACAATGCTTCTGTTTTAGAGTATAAAATGAAAGGGAGACTAAATGAAGTTACCTGACCATGACTTTCCTTCTATTTGAGGTGACTTGGGTTCACAGGATTTGTCTTTTTTAACAACTTTTTTTGCCATTTCTAAAAGGCACAAAAATAAAATGCTTATGAAATAAACATTACACATAAAGTACCCTATTAATGAATGAAATAGCTTACCTATAAAACAACAAAACTCTAAGTACTTCCCTATATGTGTTGCATCATAACTGACCACAGTGAAATTATTTAATAATGTTAACTGTTGTTATCAGCTCTGTGGCAAAAGCTATTTGTTGGCTCTCTATTTGGTCAAAAAGAAGGATAGATTTCCCAGCCTCACTCACAGTGAGGCATCACTATAAATATCCTTAAATTCTGACCAATGAGATATGAATAAATATTTGAAATGCAGTTTCTTGTCTGAAATATGATTTCCAGAATCTTCTAGAATATATATCCTTCAGCTAACTGAAAGAAAAACAGGGATCATTTTACAGTTGAAGTAAAAGAAAATTTTTAAATGGTTTCTAATATCAGACACCACATTTAAGGCAAAAGGCCTTTCTCTGCGTTTTTGAAACACATGTATATATCAATTTTCCCCTGTTAAAGGTTTCTACTACAGATGAAATTCTAGATAAACCGATACTGGAGACATTTTGGTTTGCATTTTATTGGGGTTTCAAGTCTAGACTGATATTAAGCAGCAAAATATGTCTGAGGTTTGTGTTGACCTGTTGTGCTAAAAAAAAAAAAAAAAAAAGATTGCAAGGGCTGGGGGTTTAGCTCAAATGGTACCGTGCCAACCTTGGACACACAAGGGCCTGAGTTCGATCTTTGGTACTGAAGGGAAAAAAAAAGCAATTTTAACAAGTATTTTCTGAAAAGACTTAAAGCTATACCACAAAGCAGGGAAAGTAGAACCAAATTACTGCCTGAAAGACTATTTTTTCCACTTGATGTGGAAACTTCCTCTTACAATTCAGAACTCATGAACAGCTCCTCTTCATATGTTTGCTCTCCCAAACTCTCTTCTTGTGAAGATTTTAAAGTACTTGAGAGAGTAGCCTCTCAAGATTTTGTCATTTTTCTAAGGCTCTACCTTTTTCTGATTGTAAAGCTGAGTCTTTGACCTGTTGTTCTGAAGATGTTTCTCTGTGTAGTCTTTGTTCTGACTCTTTGTGTGGTTCTATTATTGACTCTGTGTGTGACCCTTGCTCTGCAGTTGATCCTCTGTGTGGTCCTTGCTCCACCATTAACTCTCTGAGTGGTTCTTGGTCTGCAGTAGATCCTCTGTGTAGTCCTTGCTCCACCACTGACTCTCTGCATGACCCTTGCTCTGCAGTTGATCCTCTGTGTGGTCCTTGCTCCACCATTGACTCTCTATGTGACCCTTGCTCTGCAGTAGATCCTCTGTGTAATTTTTGTTCTGTCATTGACTCTCTGCGTGACCCTTGCTCTGCAGTAGATCCTCTGTGTAATTTTTGTTCTGTCATTGACTCTCTGCATGACCCTTGCTCTGCAGTTGATCCTCTGTGTGGTCCTTGCTCCACCACTGACTCTCTACGTGACCCTTGCTCTGCAGTAGATCCTCTGTGTAATTTTTGTTCTGTCATTGACTCTCTGCGTGATCCTTGCTCTTCTGTAAACCCTCCGTGTGAACTTTGCTCTGCAGCTGATGCTCTGCGTGACTCTTGTCCTGCAACTGACCCTCTGTGTGGTCCTTGCTCCATCACTGACTCTCTGCGTGATCCTTGTTCTGCAGGAGACCCTTTGTGTGATCTTTGTTCTGCAGCGGATGCTCTGTGTGACCCTTGCTCTGAAGTTGACCCCCTGTGTGATCTTTGTTCTGTAGCTGATGCTCTGCGTGATCCGTGATCTTCAGTTGACCTTCTGTGTGATCTCTGTTCTGCAGCTGATGCTCTGCATGGCCCTTGCTCTGAAGTTGACCCTCTCTGTAGTCTTTGTTCTGCTATTAATTCTCTACTTGATCCTTGCTCTGGAGTTGACTCTGTGATGTCTTCCTCCTCTTTTATCACTGTTTCTCTATACAATTTTTGCTTTGCACTTGGCTCTCTGCTTTGTTCTTCATCTGAAGTCCTTTGTGATCCTAGATCCACAGTTTCCCCCATCTGCTGTTTTGGTGGATGTGGTGGTGCTATTGATGTTCTCTGTTCATCGTGTTTTGATTGATCTTTTAGATTTTCTAATGAATTATTTTGAGTTTCATTATCATGTTTTTCAGAAAGTAATTCATTCATCTTTAATAGCACTGTATCAAAGTCTTCATAAATGTGGTTATGATTATCCATGTCTCCCCAGAACTCAGGCAAGTCTATCTCTTCAAACTCAATGAATGGCCCTAATACAGAAAACAAACAATTGATTTACTTAAGCAATTGATCTTACATAACAGAATCAGAGTTATTAAGTTGGTGTAAAAATCAATGAGCACAGTGATTTTTAACACAGTCTTATTACTTTAAAGAAATATTAATTACCTTTTGCTGTAATCTCAAAAAACAAAAGGATACTCAGAGAACATTTTAAAGATGCTCATTTCTAGCTCTCAGGCCCTGAGCCCTCACATGGCCAGTGAAGGAGATGGACCCTTGCAAAGACTCCATCTACTTCTCTTGCCTCACTGAGTAAGGGTGGTGGTGCATGGGCAGGCCTCTGGCATGGGGCTGGCCTGCCTTCCCCACAGCACTCGGGCCCTGAGCTCTCATGAGACCAGCTCAGGAGAAGGAGCCCACAGATATTCCGTCTTCTTGTCTGTGCATACTGATGCTTGGACCCTGATCTCTCATGGGACCAGTGCATGGGGAGGAGCCCCCAGAGACTTTCTACTTGTCCATACACACTGAATAAATGCAGGAGCAGTGCTGACCTAGGTAGAGGCCTTCAGTGTGTGACTCTGCCCTGTAATCCATGATGAAGAAACATCCACTGGAAGAGTGAAGAAATCCTGTTGACTACAGCCATTCGTGAGATGGTGGAGTCAGTCCCACCTACAGGACCCTGAACTCTTGCAGAGTCCAAACTGGTAGGAGTTCATTGAGCTCAACTCAGGCATTACAGCCAGAACCTCAACAGGCAATGACAGCTGTTTCCCTGTGACTAGTCAATTCCAATCTGCGTGCTATTGCTCACACTATCTACAGGAAACAGCAGATCCACACCATGAAAGTCCCTTTTGGTAGTGTTTTTGTTGCTGTTGTTGCTCTCTTTTTTTCTTTTTTCTGACCTCTCTTTCATTCTTCATTTCTCTACTCTCTTATTGCCGAGTCTGTCCAATTTCAGGTTTTTCCTTCTCACAACTGCTCTTATTTTTATAGGACAGGGAAAAGAATCTCCTGTTAGGCTGTTGCTGCTAGGTACCTCCTATTCTTCTTTTGTTTCTTCATCCTCTCTTATCCTCCATCAGAATCAGTTCACAGAATTTAATGCATTTCAGTCTTCCCAACTCTCTTCTTCTTCTATACTATTATAGGAGGGTGAATACAGTTTCTAGGGGTCTTGCTGTTGTTACTATGTTCTGTTTTGTATTTGCCCCTTCTGTCTTTTTTGTTCTTTTGCCTCTATCAGATTTCTAGGGTTTGTGTGAGCTTTATATATCCTCTAACCCTATTTCTAATTTCTCCTTCCTCTTCTATCTCTCTACCCTCTCAACTCCCTGGTGGCCTTTTATTTACAAAGAGTTATGCTGTAAACATATTTCTGGTTAGCTCTAAATTTTAGCATATGGTTACAGATATAACTCATGAGGTTAAAGGTATCAAAATGGTAATTGCCAAAGCTTGTCATTTCCTGTGCTGTTTGATACTGTTGATGATACTGATTTTACTATATCAACCAAGGTGATGTGATTGTTCTGTTTAAGTACATTCCATGGTATGCCAGAACTGAGATCACTTAAGGCCAATTACAGATCCAAAAAGGACAACCCAAGAAGTACCCATTTCCTAAGGGTTTCAAATATTAAGAAGAAAGACACTTGTATTAAACATTGCCCAGACAGCAAACTAGGAATTAAACCAAAAACATTAGCTACAACAAAAAAATAGAAATGAGAAAAAAATTTTAAAACCCAGACACAAAGATCTTTACCATACAGGAATCCAAGGAAAATGGAAATAGAGCAAACTGAAGCTCAAACACCAGGATTCTCTGACCCAGTAACAAAAGAGGATCTACTAAAATGGAAATCAGAAATAATTTCTCAAATAAAAACAGAGATAGTGTCCAAAGTGGAAGATATGATTAATAACACTAAAGAAGTAATCAGGATCGTGATGGAATCTCAGATTACAAAATTAATGGAATCTGTTAAATAGCTTAAAACAGATTTCCAACAGATAAAAACTTCAATGAAAGTTTCCAAAATAGGATGAATGGATGTGAAGGCTGAATATCAGACATAGAAGATAGGATTGCAGCTAGTGAACAGGAAAGGAATAATTTGTGGAAAACAGCAAGGGGCACAAGAAATCATTCAGGGAGTTACTTGATGATACAAAGAGTAACAGAAGACTGACTGGAGTCAGTGAAGAAACAGGAGACAGTGCAAAAGATATTTTAAAAAAAGCTTCAGAGATATAATGGCAGAAAACTTCACAGTAAAAGGAAAAGAATTTGACCTATAGTTAAGTGAGGCTCCAAGTGGCCATGATATAAAAAAATCTACATCTAGGCATATAATTATCAAGATTCCAGAAACAGAACAACAAATATTGAAAGGAATCAAAGAAAAGGAACAAAGCACATAAAAAGGAAAACCCATCAGAATCACAGCAGACTTCTCAATTCAAACACTCAAGTCAAGGAGAGCCTGGAGTGAAGTATTTCAAACCCTAAAAGAAAACATCCTTCAACATAGATTGATGTATCATGCAAAATAATATTTCAAAAATAAATGGAGAGGGGCCAGAGATTTAGCTCAGTGGTTCCAGTGCCTGCCTCACAAGCGCAAGGTCCTGATTTGGATCCCCGGTAACCACATACAATGCTGGGCATGGTGACTCACGCCCACCAGCCATCAATACCACATACCACAGTGCCGGGCGTGGTGGCTCACGCCTGTAATCCTAGCACTCAGGAGGCAGAGGCAGGAGGATTGCTGAGTTTGAGGCTTGCCTGGGCTACATAGTGAGTTCAAAGCCAGCCTGAACCACAAAGTGAGACCCTGTCTCAAAAAAAAAAAAAAATCAATGGAGAAATAAGATACTTCCATGACAAAGAATACCTACGAAACTTCACAAATACAAAACCTGCACTCCAAACAACATCCTAGAAAAACACAATGAGTGTCACAATCACGTGAGACCCAGCAGAGTGAACTCATTGGGCAAGGCAATAAACTGAATGGAAAGGAGGAAAAGCAAAGAATAAAGAGCCAAGAACTGGAAAACATCATGACAGGGCTAAATCAGTATATATCAGTTATAACCATTAATGTCAATGCTCCCTGTGCCAATTAAAAGACACAGGGGAAAGGGGGAAAATGAAAATCAAGATGTGTTATATATGTACAGGTACAAATTCTTAATTTGGAATGTGATCATAATGTATGTAAAAAATATACCCAATAAAATCACTTTTAAAAACTGCTCACTATTTGTCCTTCCTAAAAGGTATGGATTTGTAAATGAACATAATTCTTCTTTTGCTATTTGGAGTGTGGGTTATAGTGACAGAGCAAATAAAATTTGTTCACTAACTTTGTGACCCTCCCACAATAAGCATAGCATAGAGATGGGGAAAGGGATATGTTTTTCCATGTCAAATATCTTTTCAATGGCTGCAATCTGAAATAAGAGTGAATCTCTATGACAACATTTCACTGAGTTATATTTTTCAATATTCATTTTCTCTTCCTTCCTTTTCCCTCTCTGCCTCCTTATTCCTCAATTTTTCCATAGATAATATGGACAGCTGGTTCAGAAATCCAGAGAAAGAGGTTGGGATATAGCTTAGCATATGTGAAATTCTGGTTTCAACTTCCATTGTAAAAAAAAAAAAGAAAGAAAGAAAGAAAAAGAAAAAGAAAAGAAAGAAAAGAACCTCAGGGAAAGATTGTTCACTGTTCATCTGAATCCCTTTGTTAAACAACGGCTGGACATATAGCCGTGGTATACTACTTGCCTAGTGAGTTATAAATTCTTCCATTCCTATACTCCAAAACAACAACAAAACACTCACGTGACTACACAGAATAGGACCCATGCCAGAGACTGTCCCCATGATCTTCAAAACAGTTAGTTATTAAGCTATAAAATTGTGATTCCCAAGAATTTTAGAAATA
>PVIC010054117.1:0-11636 GCA_004025085.1 Thryonomys swinderianus
AGGCAGGAGGAAGGAAGGAGGGGAAGCCAGTGCCCAAACCAGTAGGTGCAGCTAGTGAGCGTCTCCCCAGCATTCCCCAGTGCTGCACACAGAACATCCCCATTTTCTCTGACTGCTGTGTTCTCTTGGGCACCTGCTTCTCTCCGTCCCCAGTGCCATCTCTGGGAATCTCTTCTCCGGGCATAACCTTCACCGGCAGAAGTAGTGACCTATTCCCACATGGTTAACTTTAAGTCACGCTCTTGGGACAGGAGTCACAGCTGATGACATAGAGTGACCACTTGCAGCGTCCCTTCCTCTTTATAATACAGACAGAGCAGTATTGATGACCAGCACCGTCTTCCACTAGGCTTCCAGAGTTGTGTCCTTCGCTTTCCATCATGTACTTAGTACTGCTGAACAGACAAGGACCATCATCAACCCCCGGGTGGCTGGCAGGATTTTGGGGACAAGCACTCTTAGTTTGTCAGGACTTCCTTTATCCCTTTAACCCCTTCTTTTGCTGAATCTTATGCCTTGACTTGAAAACTATGGGTTTATCCTTCTATCATTTTCTCAAAAAGTGGAAAAATCATAGAAATTTTTTAAATGGAATGATTACACCAAAAAGAGATATCATGAACAACCTGAAAGACTATAGCATGCATGTCTTGTCTAAAGCCTGAGAGCTCAATTGACCAAAAGTCCCAAGTAACCAAGAAACCAAAAATACTGTGTTTTAGTGTGATATGTAAAAATATCTCATTATTTTAACATCTCATGCAAGGTATATAACACTGCACAAGTCTTTGTTGTTGTTTTTGCTGTTGTTTGTAGTTGTTTTTTTTGAGACAGGGTCTCACTTTGTAGTTCAGGCTGGCCCTGAGCTCACTATGTAGCCCAGGCAAGCCTTGAACTCAGAAACCCTCCTGTCTCTGCCTCCCGAGTGCTGGGATTACAGGCGTGAGCTACCATGCCCGGCACTGTGGTATGTGGTGCTGATAGCTGGTGGGCATGAGTCACCACGCCCAGCACTGTATGTGGTTACCGGGATCAAACTCAGGACCTTGCGTTTGCGAGGCAGGCACTGGAACCACTGAGCTAAATCTCCAGCCCAATGTGTTTGCTTTTTTTTTAATATGTATCATCCAATGAAATTTACAATATTAAATTTCATGTTGAAATATATAATAAACATTGAATATCTAATTGGATAACAATAATAAAAATACATTTTTAAAAAACACTGTGCAGAGCAAGGGATTTAGCTCAGTGGTTCCAGAGTCTGCCTAGCAAGCGCAAGATACCTTGTTCTATCCCTGGTAACCACATACAACAATATGTTACGTCCCCTCGCAATCAGTACCTCATACCACAGTGCTGGGCATGGTGGCTCATGTCTCTTATCCCAGCACTTGGGAGGCAGAGGCAGGAGGATTGCTAAGTTCAAGGCCTTCCTGGGCTACAAAGTGAGCTCAGGGCCAACCTGAACTACAAAGTGAGACCCTGTCTCAAAAAAGAAAAAGAAATAAAGAAACACTGTGCGAACTAAATGAATTTCCACCGCTGACAGCCTACCTGGGAGCAGACTGGACCTCTGCTTAATCTAAACTTAACCCTTCATCTTAACCGCCTGTGGATTTGGCCACCTCCTGACTCTGCAGCATAGTTTCAAAACTAATCCCTGACTTCAGAGTCCACACTTGTCTATTCCGAATGGTTACGTCTACTGTTAAAAACCATCTCCTGAGGACTGCTGAGTTCGCGGCGGCTTGCCTGGGCACCATAGTGAGCTCAGGGCCAGCCTGAACTACAAAGCAAGACCCTGTCTCAAAAAGCAAAGAAAAAAAAAACCATCTCCTGAAAAAGGGATGGTTTATAATCTACCTTCCCCTTCACCACATGGAGGTGAAATGGTCAAATATTTGGGAAACTCCTGCTTCCCACACTCAGAGAGGTCTGGTCAGCAGAGCAGCCTGTTTTCAATCTGATGTGTGCAGATTGCGCTGGCCTCCCATAGGCAGCTGCCTTACCAGTCACCAATAGCACCGTGAGGACAGAGGGTAGACACATTCCAAAATAAGGCTAAAACTAACCATTTTCAAAGTAAAATCTTAAATCCAAGGGGAGAAGGAGGAAGAGGAGCAGGACATGGTAGAGCAGGTGTTATGTAGTTACACCAGTGACTCAAAGGGAAAGGAAAGGAAAAGACATCTTGAAGGGGCTGGGAGTATGGCGGCAGTGTTTTCATTTCCGGTCAGGTTGTCAAAACACCAGTGAAGACGCAAAGCAGTGGCCCATCAGACAAATCCGAAGGAAGCTCATTTACATGTTTGGAATGAGCAGGATTGTAAGTGATGGTTGTTAATTGAGAAAATCTGCCTTGTCATGTGAACAAAGAGACCTAAAAAACTACATTACATAGTGCCGAGAGAAAAATCAGTTTAAGGAAACTTCTCTTCCACTGCTTTATTCTGACACATTTCCCTCTTTCCTCCTGCCTCTCCCTGTTCCCTTTTCGTTTCAGAAAAAAACAGTCCTCAGCATTTTCCTCACTTGAAGCCCGCAGAAGACAAAGCACTCTTCCAATGACTACAGACAGATGCCAAGCAGTAACCAGTATGAGTGGGCTGACCTCAGGGGCTGGGATAGGGCTTCCCCAAAACAAACAGGCAAGGGGCTGATGGATGAGGGAAGGGATGTGGGATATCCAATCAATGTCTAGACAGTAAAAAGCATTCAATAAATATTAGTTTCCTTACCTGCTACTCAGCAGGGAATTGGCATTTGTTAGCAAAAAGGAAAAAAAAATACCACTTACATCTCAAATAAGAAGTTCAGAGAAGAATTATAACAACATAGTAACAATGATTACTTCTGAATGGGAAATTATGGTTAGTTCAGTTTTCTTCTTTACGTTTTTATTTAGGTAAGGTCACATAATAAATGATACTTCTTAATCAAATATTCTGAATACAGGGCTGAGAATTTAGCTCAGTGGTTCCGGTGTCTGTCTGGCGAGCACAAGGTTTTGAGTTCAATCCCTAGTACCAGATACCACAACGCTGGGCATGGTGGCTCATCCCTGTAATCCCAGCATTCAGGAGGCAGAGGCAGGAGGATTGCTATGAGTCCAAGGCCAGCCTGGGGTACATAGTGAGCTCAGGACTATCCTGAACTAACAAAGTGAAACACTGTTTCAAAAAAAAATCTGAATACAAATATACTAAGGACATATCATTTTCTAGTGTTATACTCATCTATTCCTAGCCAATGACCAGTCTAGGAATGGCCTCTTATTAGTGAATCTTAAAGCTATGGTTTTAGCCAGGCATGGTGGTATAGGCTGATAGTTTGAGCTACTCGGAAGGCTGAGGGAGCAGATTCACTTCACCTCACAGATTCGAAACCAATCTGACTACTACAGCAATACATTATCTCAAATACATACATGCATACATATGTGCATACATACATGTGTACATACATACATAAACTAAAGTTTTAGGCTTTGGGAATTGTCTTCAATCCTTTTAAAACTTACCAGAAATTAACATTATACCAGTTCATTAATGAAGAGAGGTTGGCACTACTAACAAACTCAAATGGAGTACCACTTAATGTGATTGTAACCTCTCAAAACACACCAAAAAAGCACATGGAAACATGAAAGGAATCTGACAGCATAAACCATTTCATCATTTGGCCGCTGTTCTTAGGAAACTTTTCTTGTCATCTGCAGCAGACAACTGTGATGACATCCTTTCGGTCCACCTAACTTCAACCACAGAGTGGCGGACAGATCTGCTCTTCTCCCCACGGATTCCCATGATGCCTCTCAACTAGAAAATGTGGGGTAGCAATTTAGCCGCAAGAATGTCCAAAGCATACAGAGCAGATGCACCCCCCAAAGTCATCCTCGTCTTACAGAGGATGAAAGTCGACGAATTCCAGATTTCTTGCCTCCCAGTGTCTTAAGCAGTAACCATTAGCTCACCAGCCCATTAGCACACACTTATTGTTTTATTTCCCTTCTCTCTCCCTTACGCTCCCACTTCTGTTTTCTGCTCTCGCCTCCGAATGAACTGCACGTTGGTGAGTTCAGGCTTAGGAAACAAATTTTATTTCTCACAGTTTATTCTCACAGTTCACCTCAGACCAGGGTGCCAGGTTGTTCTCAGGGTCCTCTTCCTGTTTACAGGTGACCCTCACCCACCTGTCTCATCACAGGCAGAGCAAGGGGGGGTCATCTTCCTCTTTTAATAAGGCCCCTACTCTTGTCATGCGGACACTGATTATCTAACCCTACTTAACCTCACAAATCTCCACCACCAAATGCCATTACCTTGGAGACTGGAATTTCAATACATGAATTTGTAGACGCACATTCAGTCTTCACTACCCAACTTTGGGTTTTTGTGTCAGGGTCAACTGTAAGTGGTAGGTGAACATGCTACACGTCTTTATGTCTTTAGATTAAAAGCAATCGAGTCACTGCTGATGATAAAGTCACTAATGACTACTGCAGCTCAGATTTATTTATAGAAATCTGGCACCCAAATTAAACTGATGGCATGAGCCACCTTCAGGCAGAATGAGACTGGGACAAAGTTGCTTCCTGTTCAGATGTCATGTTAGTTCACAGAAATGTGACCACCACTGAGACATGTCAAAAAATGTTTCCCCAACCCATAAGCAAAATCAGTTCTGTTTTCCAGTTCTTGGCCTTGAAGAAGCAATGTCCAAGGTGCAGGAAGGACATGGAAGAATTGATTCATTCAGCAATAACTACCTCCATTTAGCCTGAGCTTTTGACAGCCTAACAACAGAGTGGGAATTATGTCAGATGAGCTGTGCCACAAGACCAGTGACATAGAACATGGGTGCCTGCTTCTGCTGCTGTGAAGACATGACACATTATCAGGGCTGCGAAGCCACTGTATCTCAGGACAACCTTAGACACCTTGTTTCCACTTTATTTCTTGAACAAGGACATTGACTGTCTCTTCTTTTCTTTAACTTCCCTGAATGTTATATTAAACATGGATATACTTGGCAACTCAACTTTACTGATCAAAAGTTTTCTCTTCTTGAAATTGTTTCTAATGTAATTATCTAATGAATGTGAATCCAAGGCCCTTCACTAAATTATGACTTACTGAGTCAAATTTCAGAATTTTGTTCTGCAAACCACAGACAACCTAAAACTCACATTGTAAGTCATTGCAAAAACTGCAAAAAAAATAAAATAAAATTCCCTGAAATAGGTTTAGTGAAGTTCTGGGCTCAAAAGCACTTCTAAATGCTAAATAATATTAAAATCAGGTCTAATTATAATTCCTGCATGATGCAAAACTACAAAGGCACTATGTACTTAGTATGTGGAGACACTGTAACAGACATATAAGTTCTTCTTCCTCTAGTATTTTCAATTTTATGCAATTTATCATTCACTAAAATTTAACTATAACATAAAGATTAATTTTTTAATTAAAAACAGTAAAAGTATACATCTAGGAACTCATGGTATAGAAAAGAAAGTAGATACATAGATGGATATAATCATAATCTAAACATTCATTGAGTTCTGACTTTGTGGTAAAACTTTGCTAGGTAAAGGAACACAGTGGTGAATAAGACTATCTCCTTCGATGGAAACAGCTGTCCAATGAACCACCAAGAACCCCATATTGGCATGAAAAGTATTGTGTTCAAGGTAATGTGAGAAGATGTTAGGTACAGGCAGGAACAGGTTACAGAAAGCTTCTCAGTTATGACTGTTAAGCTGGTATATGCAGGATGAGTAGGAATTAAAATGTCGATCCGTGGGAAAGGTGGGTTCCAGGACACAATATACACAAAGGCAAAGAATCCAGCAGGGAAGAGGATAGTGTCTTTAGGGAACTACAAGTAGATAGACTGGATTAAAGCCAAGAAGATGCGAGAAAACAAAAGGAGAAGTGAAGGAAAACAATTCCCATAAATAGTACATTGCAGTTATTTTTGAAATGACCACAGTGACATTATAAGCACATGGATGAAATATCAATGTGACATAAGGCGAGCACTCTTGTCCATTTTCACATAACTAGTTTATGACAAAACTAGAACTAGAAGTTGAGTTTTCAAGCTCCAAATGTGCTGGTCTGTTCCCTAGACCAGTTATTCATAAAGTATCCTGGGATCAGCAGCTTAAGCATTATCTGGGAAATTATTAGAAACATACCTTGTCGGGCTTCATTCCAGACCTGGTGAGTCAGAAGCTCTGAAGATCTGGCCCAGAAAGATCTTAAAAGGTGTTCTTAAAGCATTCTTAACACGTGTTCTTAAAAGCCTTCCCGTGAGGTTCCCAAAAAACTAAAAACAATTGATGTAGCATTCCTTAGTATAGTCCTAAAAGCATTTAGGTCAATGTACCTCAGAAATACCTGCATACCCATGTTTATTGCAACACAATCCACAACAGCTAAGCTATGGAAACAGCCTATGTGACCAACAACAGATGGATGAATAAAGAAAATGTGGTGTGTACACACAGTAGAACATTATTCAGCCATGAAGAAGGCTAAATCAAGTCATTTTTCAGGAAAGTGGGTAGAATTGGGGTCTATTATGTTAAGTGAGATTAGCCAAACTTATAAAGTCAAATAGTGCATGTTTTCTCTTATATAAGGGGTGTGTGGTGTGGTGTGTGTGTGTGTGTGTGTGTAAGGACTGAACCCAGATGATGCTGAGCTACATCTCCAGAACTTTTATTTATTTTACTCTAAAGCTCAGGCTGGCCTTGAACTTATAATCTTCCTGCCTCAGCCTTCTTACAAATAACTGGCATCATAGGCATATGCTACCCTGTTCAGTGAGTTGCTGAATTTATAAAGAACTGAAGTTGCTCATTCCTACTATCACAACATTTTAGAATTTAGGAGTATGAGAATGAAAAGCCCACTGAGCCATAACTAGTTATCATTCACCTCTGCATTCTCAACCCCTGACTTGCACACAGTAAGTATTTTATAAAATATTAAAAACTGAACAGACAACCTAATTAATAAAAAGAACAGCTAGTATTTAGAGATATATATCAAAAATGCTTAAAGCGGAGTGAACACAAAGACAGGGTCCATTTTACTTGACTGAACACATAACAACGTTTGAAGAAATGCAGTTGCACGCTGAGAGCAAAAGCATTGATTTTTTGAAATTAGAACCATTCTGCATCCAATCACCCCGCCTCAGTACTGCTGACATCAACCACTGAGGAGATGAAGAAAAATCTCATTTGTGCTAGAATCTGGCAAACTTACACAAGTTAATTTGTCAATTAAACAATCAGCGTAATAGGGAACGTTACAAACTAACATTAGCAGGTTAAGAGAAGCAAGCTGTATAATTCATAAAGAAAAACACAAGTCCACACCAGGAATTCAGATGTCACTTAAATGAAGATAAACTGTGGCAAAACTAAATTAAAGACAGAGTATGAGTGACCTCTAGTGTCTTCAAGAAGAATATGAAGTAAGTAACAAACTAGCCATGGTGCAGAATTCTTCTTACAAACTCACATACCTACACTTAATACATTAAACTTCATAACAGTATTCTCCTTTCTCTAAAATTCACTTAAGAAATAGCATGTTGGGTTTTTACATTTCTGTCTTCAGTGAATCATTGTTCTATCTTACTGACATAATGAAATGTCTTCCGTATAGTGTGTGCAAAATGTTTGAGGTCTTCGCCTGCCTATTCAAATCCCTCTGAGGGAAAAATATGCCTTGTATTAAATGTAAAGGAACAGTAGGCTTCCCAATTGATGTTGGGAAAAGGTCAAGGGAATGCAGGGAGGCAATAAAGCCCTTCCAATTTTAGTAGTGTTGAAAGAGAGTGCTTACAATTCAGTTGCTTCACCTTCTAATGTATGCATTGATTTTTCTAAAAGCACAGGCTCTGATCACCTTCAATCAAGGTTCTTCAAAAAGCCCCTGATTGCTTACCAAATTGAGAGCAAACTCTTAGGTGAGCCGTCCAAGTGCTTTCTAGGAATGACCCGCCCAACCTTCATTGCCCGGGAGGAGAGTGTTGTCATATGTCACATACAGGCATCCCATCCACCGGCATCTTTTTTAAGTGCTGTGATTTTGCAAGCCTTTCTATAAAAGTAACCTGAAATCTGGCAGGGGTTCACATCTTACTTCTAACAATCTCCCTATTTCATGTTCTAGTTCTACCATCTGTTAAATTTGTGACTTCGAAAAAACCCTTAAGCTACATTGCTGTGATTCCATTTGAACAACTCTAATACAAGGATAAACTAGGTGCTAAGTATATGACCACAGCTGCTCCTGTGTGATGCAAAGAACAGAAGCACAAAACCAAGGCCAAAGACCATGTCTGCCTTGATTAACCTTGAGATCTTGGGCAACGCCATCCACTGTCTGAGTTCCAGTTTCCTCCCTGATGAAATAGGTACCGTAATAACAAACTTTCTAAAATTAATGTGAGAATTAAATTGAGATGACTTATATGAAAAAAACGCTGTGTATCATAGGTGTTTGGTGAATACTTGCCTCCGCGCTCCCTGGGGCCACTACCTCTACCCATTTCTTCCCTTCAGGGAAAGAGTATAGCTGCTGTTTGATGCCACTGAACCCTCTACATGAGCTCACTGATTATACTCTTCCTCTTTTTCCATTGCCTTTAGTCGGCCAAAGGTTCAAGAAGATCATGAGAGCACATGTAAAGCACAGACTATCTAATAATCACACTTCCCTTCACCTGTGGTCTTGCCCCTCTTGGGTTTTTTGCTATAATTTGCAGAATGGCCCAGTCAGCCTCCTAAACTCAACACTATGTGATCAGTAAAATGATTTCAATCATAATCTTAATCGAAGCCAGATTCTGGGATGAGGAGTTAAAACAAATGTTTATGATGTTGGTCCACTTAGATGAGACATCTACAGCTGTCAAACTCATAAAATAGAAAGTTTAAATGGTAGTTTCCAGAGGCTTTGGGGGGAGGAGTTGTTTCACAGGTACAGAGTTGAGATTTTACAAAAACAAAACAGGTCTGGAGGTTGATGACACAATGAAGCTACTTGTCATGTTGGGGATCATATTTGTCCCCCAGAAGAGTCAAGTGTGTTGAAGGCATTGTTGCCAATGGGCTTTGGGGAGGTGATTGGATGATGAGGGCTCTGACTCCATCAGGGGATTTATCACAGCATCAGGAGGTGAGGCCTAGTCAGAAGGAAGAGATGACCAAGGTTTGACCTTGGTGTCTTTATCTGATCCTTGGCTCCTTCCTTCCCGCTGGCTCTTCCCCTGTCTCTCTATTTCCTGAACGGGATGGAATAATCAGCTTTGCTCCACTGCACCCTCCGCCATAATGTTCAGCTCCACTCAGCCCTGTGCCGACGGAATCAGCGGTCCACGGACTGAAACCTCTGAAACTGTAAGACAAAATCAACTTTTTTTTAAAGCTGTTTATGTCAGAATCCAAAAGCCTACACTAATGAACTTATACTTTAAAGGGTGAAGATGGGTAGCTTTGTGTTACATGTATTTTATCACAGTTGAAATTTGTATGAATTGGGGTGTAGCTCAGAGTAAAGTGCTTGTCTAGCATGAATGAGATTCTTGGTTTAACTCTAGCACTGAAAGAAAACAACAAAAGAATTAAGTGAAAAAAAAATAAAGATTTCATGAGACAAAATTTCGCCACCCCTTACCACAGCTCTGGCACCTCCGTGGCAGGCCACACACAGCACACAAAAGGCAGCGAAGACAGAGGAAAGAACAGCAGGGAGGAGGGGTCAAAAAGTGATTTTCTTCTAGTAACCTATGAAATAATTGGTTTCATGTCAATATCACAATGTCCATGTTATTTTGAGGCCATGTAAAGGTTAGAAAATATACACTTTTCACCCCCTTTGAATGCCATCTAATATATAAAAAGAGGGATTGATTCTAACTTCATGTGGCCTGAAATAAAAGAAATAAAGGGATCAACATTCATCTTCTTCCTGGAGTGGCTTGGGTAAAGCCTGGGAAAAGGCCCTAGGATGAAAAATTTTAAACTCTTCCCTCTCATTATCAGTCTTTAGATGATCATTTATAGTGATTTCACAATAGCTAGCGGAAATTCCCCACATCTATAGAAGGAAAGGAGTCCTAAATCTGCCCCAGACTGTGGCCCTGCTCGTTGAAAGGGCTAAAAATTAAGTCTGCACAGCTGCATGCTCAGGAAGAAATTTCAAATTACTTTTAAAGCCTCCTCATTAATGCACCCCTCTAACGGCCTAACCCTTCTTGTTAGCCTGATATCCAAGATCCTCAGTGCTTGATGAAAGAGGATAAAACTTGGGATCCTCAGGTCTAAGTGCACTGAAATAACCCCAGCTCTTTTAGCCATAGATCCTTTCCTTCTCCAACTCAGTCTCCCCCACGATGGTTTCTTCTGTGTGGCATCCTGGGTGTTCTCTAAACCAGAACCCCGACTTACTGAGTTAGTTGTTTTACTTTTTACTGATGGTTCACATACACTCCGAAAAGCCCTCCAATCTTAACAGCCCAAACTGATAGATTTTCACAAAGTGAACATTCCTGTAAAACCAGCACCCAATCAAAGAAATTCAACCTTGATATGGTTAAGCCTCTTTGTGTCTCTTTCAAATCACCCTTCGAAAAGTAGCCATTATGTGGACTGTGCTGACTTCTCCCATCACATATTTGTCTATATTTTGGAACTTAAAATAAATGGAATTACAGGGCATGATCTTTAAACTCATGGGATTAATCCATTTTCTGCATAACTATAGCTTGTTTGTTCTCCCTGCTGTGTAAGGTGAACGTACGGTGAATTACTTCTGTATTCTGCCAATGTTGCTCCCCTTTACTTGTCCACAAAACTTGAATCTCTGAATATGCATCAAATCATTGTACCTTAGTGACTATGCCCAAGGGACCTTCTGACAATAACCCCACGAGCTGCTGCTCATCCCTTTCCTGTGGGCCCCAAGCTCCACCTCTTAGTTCCAACCAACCAACTACAGCCCCGTGGGAGAATCAGGAAATTCATTTCTCTTGAGAACAATACAACCTTCTTATGTTTCTAGACATTCTTCCTACTTTAGGAGTGATTTTTGAAAGTGATCTATGCTGTCTAGTTAGCTCCAGCCAACATGTTTTATTAGAGTTGTATCCATATGCCGAGTATGGTGTTACTTCACAGACTACAAAATAAATGAAGACATGGTCCCTAATGTGGGAGAACTGGGAGTCTACTAGAAATAAACACGATATATTACCCAACCATGCCCCTTCCAGGTGATTTGATGCATATTCAGAGATTTGATGCATATTCAGAGATTCAAGTTTCATGGACAAGTAAAGGTGTACATCCAAAGAATATGCAACCAAAAGATCAAAGAGATACTTTCATGCCTGTGTTTGTGACAACAATAATCACAATAGTTAAGACATGGCGTCCAACCAAGGCGCACACTGACAAGTGAGTAGACAACGAAAATGTGGCATAAATACACAATGAAATATTACACAGCCATAAAGAAAAATGAGCCTGTTATTTGCAACAAGACAGATGAAACTGGATGGTATTTTGTTAACTGAAGTAATCCAGACACAAAAAAAGCAAACACTCG
>PVIC010054118.1:0-11638 GCA_004025085.1 Thryonomys swinderianus
ATTCAACAGCTGGTATGCCATGGTCATGATTGGTGACATTAAAGCAGAACAGAGGCCATCAGTAAAATGTCACTGTTCACACTGTCTGTACCAGTAACTTCCAGCCTGGATGAGGGCAATTTCACCATCCTTTTATTACAATGAGAAAGATAAGGCTTAGAGTTGTTAACCCTCCCCATCATCCATAGGATAGTGGAGGAACTGTGCTTCAAATCAAAGTCTAGTTTGGTCCCAGGCTGCATGTCTGTAAGGCAGGAATATCAAATCTATTCTTTAGAAAGTAACACAACAGATTGCAAGTCATATGTGTGCAGATACTGTGTCTGTTTCTCATATTTTCAATAGTATCCCTGATACATGGTAGATATTCAAAAATATTAACTGATTATGATTGTGATCATAACATATACCTAATTGTATCAATAAATTCAATAAAAGGAAAATATTAATTGAATGAATTACTAGAAAGCTCATTTCAGATTTGTGAAGGGCAAATATGGCTGAGATATTGATACATATGAGTCAAAATATTAGAGACTTTAGGAAATTTTATTAAGACTACCAGTAGAAGATACTAGACAGAGACACTAAAGGAAAGATATTCCTATGCAGAATTTAGTGACTGTTTAGATGTAGACATGAATTGTATTTTGAACGGCTAGATAAATGTCTTTGTCCTTTACTGAGATAGGAGGTAGGAGAGGAACAGGGTGTTAGTGGTGGTAGAAATGAAAGTAGCTACTTTCTTTGGCAGATGTTGAGGTCAGACTGTCGGTGGCTGCTTAGGAGGAACCTGGATCAGGATTCAGAGCCAGATCAGCGTGTGATCATGGCAGTTAGAGGCAGGTACGGGGAGAATAGCCTGGAGGAAGAGCCCGCAGGCTAGATGAGAGAGAACAGCCCCAGTTAGGGGATGACAGTGGATACCCAGAGGGAGTGAAGGAGAAATCAGAAAGCCACATTTTGTAGGAGGACACATGTGGTTTTCTGATTTTTCTCTGGGAGTGCTTGGCTGTGAGTATGGAAGGGAAAGCAGGGGACGAGACTGACTCAGGGTTTAGGTTTTACTGGGTAAAAGTGGCTCACTGTAGGCAAGAAAGTTGAGAGAGATGATGAGATCTTGAGTGATGGACCTGGGGCCCTGGCTGGTAAAACAGGAACAGATATAGGAAGGGCTTAAGGAGCAGTTGGTTCAGAACAGGAGGCTGCAGTGAGTCAAAGGGAAAGTGTGGCGAGAGTCAAGAATCCAGGGAAGTGAAGGGATGAGGTGAGAGCGGGGTGATGCATTTTAGATCCAGGTGATAACAGGGTCCCAAGGTTTGTCATGTGTGTAAGAGGCTGAAATTCAACGGAGCTGTGTTAGTCAGGGTTTTCCAGAGAAGCAGAATCAATTCATGCCATGTGTATACAGGTATTTAATGTAAGGAACTGTCTCATGCGCTTGTGGAAGTGAGTATGTACTGGGAGGCAGGAGGAGTTAGCAAGCCAGAGGCCCAGGAAAGCCAGCCGTAAAATCCCAGTCTTAAGGCTTATGGGCTAAAGACCCAAGCAGAGCCCGTGTGTTTCAGTCTAAGTCCCAGAAGAGAAAACAAATCAGTGAACACCACTGTCATTTCTTTTTAAGTGAAAGAAATCGTGTATACAGGCAGAACTTCAGTCCCATGCAGTTCACAGGTGAGAGCCATCCGATAGTCTGGAGAATGGGGGGAGTATGGGTGGGAATACAACCAGACTGAGACGACATGAGGACCAAAGGAGGGTGAGAATAGTACCTATATTTCCCAAAGCTGATTCTCAGAGAAGTAGTCCAATAGTTCCAATTTTCTCTCAAAGGTCACTTCTATAAAACTTGTCCTAGGAGGATCAGGAAAAGACTTCTTAGTATCTTATTGGCTCCCTGCTAATCTTGTTACATTTTGGGGCAACATGAGTCACTTAAAGGAAGGCAGATGTTTTACTCATGAATCACTGACCACCCTGAAACTCTTAGTTTATTAGAATCTCCATGATTTCTGATAAATGTTCTCTGCTCAGGGAACAAAAGGCTTACTGGTCCTCTTTTCTCTGAGCAGCGTCCCATAGGTGAACAGTGTGTTCCACTGTCTTCCTCCAGCAGGGAGGACGGAGCCAGTAGGACCTATTATCTGTACCATAAACTCATCTAAGGGGTGACATCAAATAATATGTTTACAATCTCTTCTTAGGTCCTCAGATGCTCCGAGGAACCAATTCAGCCTTGATCTTTCTTGTGGGAAATATACACTAAACAGAAGAAACAATTTTCTCAATATTCCTGCTCTTGGTAACTGACCCTTCCAGTAAACACTATCTGTAGAGTCAAGCAACAACTCAGACCTAGCCCTGGCAGTCCGGGAAGACCAGAGCAAGAGCACAGACTTTTAATTTTTCATCCGTCTATAGCTGAATCCTGGCCTCATCATTTGTATAATGTGTGATCTCGGAAAAGGTCTGTGAATGTCAGTTTCCTTCTTTGCAAAACAGCAATAATAATAGAATCTACCCCTGGGTTACTGTGGGGATTTAATGAGATATGTCCTGTATTAGTCAGGATTCTCCAGAGCAGCAGAAACAATAGAATACATAAATACCCTCATGAGGAGATGTTTTCCGTTGGGAATTACATCATGTGCTTACGAAGGCTGAGTAATCGTCATATGCTGTCTACAGGCTAGAGAGCTGGGAGTGTAATGCAGCCGAAAACCAGGGGAGCTGATGGGCCGGAAACCTGAGATCCTGGACCTCAGATGTCTGAGGCAGCTGAAGATGGGTCTCCCAGCCCCTGAAAAGAGCAAACTCACCCTTCCTCTGCTTTTGCTCCATCCAGGCTTGGAATGGGCTGGATGAAGCACAAGCTATTGGTGGGTGGGATTTCTTTACTCAATCCGTGGATTCAGATGCTAATCTCCTCTAGAACCACCCTTCCTGACACACCCAGGAATAGTGTTTTTCTGGCCATCTGGATATTCCTAACCTAGGTCGAGTGACACCTAAAATTAACTGTGGGGTGTTCTGTGGCCTGAGTACAAGACTTGGCAAAACAGCAAATGCTTTTAGATATTAGCTGTAATTTGTATGTTTTATTCTGCACCTAAAATGATTTCTAATGGTCTTCATAGGTGATCCATATTTATTAGCTCACGACCAACAGAGTGTTTACATTACTGTGAATCATGTTTTGTTTCCTATGGTTGACTGTTTTATATTTGAAATTGGAAACAGGAAAATCTTGCTTTTCGTAGTCTCCCTGAGTAATCTCACTTCACTGAATGTTGTGCATTTAAGGGTAGTGCGGTGGGAGGAGGAATACTTGAGCTGTAATCTCAGTTCCCAAACTCCATCTCTCAATGTTCAACTGAGCAGGAAATCAGTGGTTACATTTCTGACTAATGACCTTTTGGTCTTGACTCATATCAGATGATGCTGTAAAAAATATCATGGATTTGGCAAACGAACATATACTTTGTTTCCCTGATTTAATAGAGTACGTGTTGGTATTCTCTGAGTACTAATACTTTTAAAAAGGACAATTCCTGATTGCAAATTATTTAATCTACATACAATTTGGGAACTTGGAAATGTTTAGACATTCAGCTGTTTCACAAGCTAGACTATTCATAGTGAGAGAATGTCTGCTGAATTTTCTGATTTGATTCAGATTATACACAAGCCGAGGCAACTCTTTTGTGCAAGCCATTGAACAATAGAGTGAATCATATGGCTTGGTCAATTTTGCCTTAGGTTATTCAGTCATTCATCAAACATTTGCTATATAACTCCTGTGCCAGCACTGGGCTCAGTATTAAGGACATACACAAACGATTGTGATACTAATTCTGTTCTTTGAGGGCTGAAGGACAGAGAGCAGCTTTATAGGTGTTATTTTGTAGAAAGAGCAGAAAACATTCAACAAACATTTTGGAACTCCTGATATGAGCCAGGAACCAAGTTAGGTAGCTGGACAATGTAGATTCTTTGCATCCTTTTAGACCTGTTACATCTCATGGTAGAGATAACAAATTAATAGAATCCTATGATAGATATAAGACAAGGGAACCATTTACAGTTGGATTGTGATGACTGTAGGATAAGGAACCATGTAAAGTGAATTGTCATACATGTAATGGAGTAATGAAGATTACATGCTCAGTTCAGAAGTGAGTACTCCCCTCTCTCTCTGTGTCCCTATGCCCCCCTTCTCCCACCCTCCGACTCTCTGTTCTTGAGACAGAAGAATCTGAACATCCAAGAACAGTCTTCATTCACAAGGAAGGTCGCACTTCTGTGTAGTGTACAGAGTCAATTAGGAATACAGATTTTTTTAAAAAGCCTATAAAAATGTAGCTGATAATTTAAGTAGAAACAACCTGTATATTAGGCTTTGGACTTGGAGTAACTGTGAACAGAAAAACAGAGTCCATTACAAGGGGGATATTAGCCCTGACAGCAGGAAATGGTCAGAAAAGACAAGGTTAATGAAAATGACAGGAGGTGCAGATTTGGACTTGGTTGAGGACAGTTTTTTCCCTAAGTGACTCTGAATAAAGGCTTCCCTAGTGTCTTATAGAGGAGGACATTTATACCTGCAATTATTTATATTTTACTGTACATATATCTGCTTATAACTCTAAAAGTATATGTATAAAGTATATGTATACATATATATGTATATGTAGAGTCAATTCACTTCATCACAGAGGGTTGCATTTTCTTTAAAGTTGTCTGTTTTTCCTCTTGAGGTCTTCTTTTTAAAAACTTTGTCCTCCTACCATTGTGAACTATCTGGACAAATGGAACCAATCAGCACTACTGTCCTAGGCTCCCAAGAAGGTACCTAGGCAAAAAGATCTCATTCATTTTAGGTTCAAGATCCTAAACATGGGGAGAGTCTGCAAAGTCAGAAGCACCCAAGTCTACCCATGTATTAAAAATCCCGGAAATGTCTTAAAAAATAGAGATAATCTCCTGGGAGATTCTGATGCAGCAGGTCTGGGGAAAATATGTGAGAATATGTTTTTTTCAGAAGCTTCCCAGGTGATTTTGCTGTACCTATTCTGAGGAGACTGATTTCAGATCCTTGTTACTAGGCTTACTGTATGATTTCTTATTTAGTCCCACTTTTAGTTAATCAATCGCCTGAAAACATAAAAACAGACTTATGCCAGGGACAATCAAGAATTCTCCTTTCTTTTCTTGTACCTTCTTACCTTTCATCTTTTCCACTTTTTATAGAGTCCTCAGGTGTGTGGAGACACTGAAACTGTGTTCACACCCTGTTTTTAGACAAGTGGTGTAATAACTAAACCATTTAGAGAAAGCACCTGTACATTTTCTAAGCCATTTACAGAAAGCCCAGTACATTTTTCTGGAGAAGTCTTGCTATCAAGCAAGAGTCCACGGTAGGACTGCCTTACGGTGAGCTGCACAGGTGCAAAAGACGTAGGGCAGAGCAGTCGACAGTCTGCTGAGATGAACACACGAGCAGTTGGCTTTTAGAGCCCCCCCATTCTTTCGCTTACACCCCAACCCATGACTCTTGACTCAGCCTCTACGACTGGCAGCCTTCTCTTTGTGGCCTGTTGGCTTGGCATTTTGCTCATGGATCTCCTTCTAGGTCCGGTGCTCAGCTGCGCCTTGCCTAGGCCTCTTGGATCTACTCTGTCAGCCTCCCTGTGTCTTTCTTGGCTTCCACACACCTGAGATCCCTCCCCTCAGTGATGGTCTTTTGGAATCACTATACTCCCATAGAGTTTTCTAGTATTTGATCCACCTGCTATAGCCAAATAATTTCTTCTTTATATCTGGCTGGGATGCCTTTGTCATAATATAAACCGCTTTTTCCTTGTCTGGTCCTCTAAGGATCAATAGTCTCATAGGAACAATTTTCCAGTTCTTTCCTTACATTCTTTTTACTGGTGCATATTGCTTACACAGGCTGATGGACTCCATTTTGGCAGAGTTGCACATGCATAAAACATACCATAATCATTCCTCTCCTCACTGCCCCTCTCGCCTGCCCATCATGGTTTAGGAGAGGTTTCAATGTGTGTAATATATTTTGATCATATTCATGCCCTCATCTCTCTCACTGCTTTCTAAACTTTCACTCTGTTTTATCAAATGAATGAATGAGGAGAAAGCACTTCGAACAGAGTGATATTTGCAGGTGGCATTATTATTTTCTTCACATCCTTTCAAAAGTACTGAGAGCAGGAGTGGACTCACTTCCTAGTAAGTGATTCCCATAACAAGGACCAGCATAGTAAGGACTGAGGTAAGATGACTGTCATATTCCTCTTATCAAAGGCCGTACAGTGGGATCCTGACATCCTCTTTCCTCCTCAGGTCATGCCAACCTCAGCCTTACACACCTCACCTAAATTGCTGATTTTGAATTTCTTTTCAACGACACTGAACTCTGGGCTTCTATTCTCCTTTACTTGTCACACCTGAGTATTTCTTTGTCTCATTAAATTATATGTGTTTTGGCAGTAGTCTCTTTTTTTTCCTTTTTCTTTTCTATAAAATTTCTTATTGTGCCATAATCTGTTTATTACAGAAGGTTATGCTACGTAAACTCTTATGCACATTTACATTGCTGGAAGCAGGGCTCGCAGAGCAGCACATGTTTCTCATTTTACCTCCTGAAATCTTGTTTCAGTTGGGGTAGGATTGCCCTTCCTGAGACTCATCGTTTAAATAAGAGTGTGATGAATGAGTTTGCTTTGAAACAATTTTTACAGTCTGATGTGAAAGACTCTTTCTATAAGATCTGACTCGAATATGAAGGGAGAAGAACCAATGTGATTTTCACAAGAGTCAAGGTGGAGACCATAGGTTGATTGGTTAATTGATAAAATCTGCTGAAGTGGAGGAACTGCAAAAAGCATGTTTGTACTTTTTAAACATTTAAGTTTAAAGTGATCATCTTTCAGATGATCTTTCAGATCCAACTTTTCATTGCTATGAGTTCATTGTTTGGAGTTCCATGTCCTCATTCTTACATAAACCACCCTCGCTATGCATCGTTTACGACATCCAGTTTCAATTTCCTTCAAGTGGAGCAAGATCTTAAAACATTTATGAGGTAAACAATGTAGTCTCTGTGCAGACTGGAGTTCTGTTACCTATTTCTTCTAATCTTTTATAGCACACCCATATATATATGAACAGTTTTAAGCAACTCACTTTTGGGTTTTTAAAGACATTTGACTACATTTTTTGAAAAAGGATCTTTTTTCGTTTATATTTCGTCAGTTGACATAATCTTTAATACAGCTGCACAATTCATACAACTAATAACACCTACAATGGTCATAAACAGATCTAGAAGTAAAGATAAATGATTCTTTATGGTGTTAATTTCCCTTGGTACATGGAAGGCACAGAGGCAGTGGGAGACTGATCTTTGGCCACCGTCAGGGGGTTTTAAAAGTCACGGGGAAGTGTGAGGTCCAACCTCAGGTGTGATCAGTTTGTGCACAGAGCACCAGTTCCCACAGTTATGAAGAGCATCCATTTTTGCTCTCTCACAGGAGAGAGAAATGATATCATGATCTAGTGTTGATGAATCTAGTTTGGCTAAGTGGAGGTAAGTTGATTAAGGGAGTTACTATTGAATGTTTCAAGTTCTGTCAGAGCCAACTTGACAATGGCTATAAATATGGCTGTCGCTGAAACTGGAGTTGTCTAGAGGGCAGAGTTCTTTTCTCCCCCAATTTAAAAATCATTGCATATTGGTTTTACAGATTAATAGATTTCATTTTGGTACAAATTTGTACATACTCATAATATACCTTAATCATTCGTCACCCATCACACCATTGTGCCCTTCTGCTGCGTTTCACAATTGTTTTTTAAAATTTCAGTAGGAGGGCCGGAGGGTTAGCTCAGTGGTTCCGGCGTCTGCCTCACAAGTGCAAGGTCCTGAGTTTGATCCCCGGTAACCACATATAATGCTGGGTGTGGAGACACACCCACCAACAATCAACGCCACATACCACAATGCTGGACGTGGTGGCTCACGCCTGTAATCCCAGCACTCGGGAGGCAGAGACAGGAGGATTGCTGAGTTTGCGGCGGCTTGCCTGGGCACCATAGTGAGCTCAGGGCCAGCCTGAACTACAAAGCGAGACCCTGTCTCAAAACGCAAAAAAAAAAAAAAAAAAAAAAAAAAAAAAAAAAAAAAAAAAAAAAAAAAAAAAAAAAAAAAAAAAAAAAAAAAAAAAAAAAAAATTCAGTAGGAAATGTGTTTTGTTCATCTGCTTGTCTGAAATTAGCTGGCCTTACATCGTGTTTCTCCTACTTCTTTTCTTATCTGATAATCATTTCCTTGTACTATCTTGTCATTGTTTTTAGAATCAACATATTAGGGAGAACATGGTGTTTATCTTTCTGAGTCTGGCTTATTTCACTGAGCACTATGATCTCTAGATTTATTTTCCTGTAAATGATGACTTTTTTTCTTTTAAGTGGCTGAGAAATATACTATCATATAAAGTGGACCTTTGAGTTCCAACCAGTCTGACATGTGAACAACTTGGGTTACAACTGGAATTTTAGGTTTAATTTATGAATAAAGCCTTATGTTATGACCCAAATGGCTGCCAGCTGCATATGCTTCTAGATGGTCTCATATACAGATTGAATCTTTAAAGAGTTCTGGAAGGAACATTGCAACATCCTGCCCTGTATGGGGTTGATGAGAAATCCTGGGCCGGTGTCTCTCTAAGGACAATGAGATACAGGAGAGAGACTTTGAAAGCTGTGTAGAAGAGCCTGAGCCTTCAGTTAACTAACTTGATTTACAACCAGCCTTTATACATGAATCGAGTTCATAAGTCAGGGATCCACTGTACATACACTGCATGTTCATCTGTTGCTGGATGCCCAGACTGGTTCTGCTGGAGTTCTTGATGGAGAATGGGAGTGAGGCCAGAGGCACTGAGCAGCCCAGGTGGCTGGTGGGAGGCTTTCATGGAAGCTTTCCAGGTAATTAATGCTGCTATGGTGGGGCTTCCCAGGCTACACTTAGCAGATATTAAATGCAGGTAATGATTCTTATAGAGTGCTATGGCCAAATTTCGCTAATATGGATTATACAAATATACCATCTGCCTAAGAGGAGTGCATGTATTTTGATATTGGTGAATGTGGATCACTGGAAATGTTAAAAACAAAAGCTCCTCTCCTTGCTCAGTGGCAGTGTTTTCAGGGACTGGTCTCTTGAATGCTTCTGTTTATTTTCTCCGTCTCTGTGGTCACTGTCCTGCTTCCTTCCTGCCTTTAGTCTCTCTCTCTTGGCTCTCTGCCGACACTGCCTCTTCCTCATCTGAATCTTCCCTGGGAATATCCTGGTCACTGATGAGTCGTGTTTTGTGGAGAACAGACTCTGTTCCTCCCAGTCATGATGACTTAGAGGCCACACCGCTCCTCCCTCATCTCCACTCTCTTTGCTTCCCATAAACCTGGCTCCTTTGCTATATGACCTCTGTGTTGGTCAAGGAGACATTCTGATCACAGTTCCTGTAAATTAAGCCTGGAGTTGGCTCTTGATTGGCATCTGACAGCCACATACTCTTCTCAGAGGCCTGCACTGGTGGCTGGTCATGGGGTACTGTAGGACAGCCAATGCAAAAGCATCCATGTGGGCACTTTATAGCTGCCTCTGACTCAGATCAGATTCCTTTGAGTATCTGATGTGTACTCAGCTCCAATCCTAGTTACATTGATGAGGGCTCGAACTTTTAATCCTTATAGCAGACTTGAGCTAATGTATTCACTCATGCACACATATGCTTTTGGAAGGCACATGTAGATATCAAGGCTAACAGGTATTAAAAACCTTAGAAACATATGGTGGTATTAAGGCTTACAGATAGAGAGAGACTTGCTCATAGTCACAGGCAGCAAGTATGGAGCCAGGATTTGAGTGTGATCCTTTTGACATCTTTGGCTTCTCAGCAGACCTTCATGTTCCTCTTCTAGAGGAAGCGTTCACAAAGGATTGCTGTTTACAAACCATGAGAAAAGGGATTATAGATTAAGTTTTCAGATTTTTAAAAATATCATAATATCCGTTATTCAAATGAAATCTTGCAAAGAAGCCAAAATGTAAAATGGCTTAGCCCAGAGCTAGTTAGCGCTGGTGAGGGTATCTGCAGTTATCCCCACTATGTCCTGCCATGCATCCCACAATCCCTCAGGACCTGCCACGTAGCATGGCTCAGGACGCGGACTCGTACAGTGACCTGCGTGCATCCGAAGGGCGTGCAAGGAGGGTCACCTTCCTTTCCCAGTCAGCAGCACTGAGTCCCTTTACCTGGAAGCTGTGTTCCTCCTCTGGTGGTTTCTTTGGTATATATAAGCGGATACATATTTATTCTTTTCCAAAACTCTTTTTTGGTGAATAAATTCATAAAATGTGCTTTGCAATCTTATCCTTTGAAATCTCAGAGACCAAAACCAACATTTAAAGTACTTTGGGAGCTGTTAACTGTACAGTATGGTGACTCTCCAGGCTGGTTTGCCAGGAACTGAGGGGTTTCTTGGGACAGTGGTCTGTCACTGCTAAAACTGCTTCAGACAAAGCACAGCATTTAGTTGTAAAGTTCTGAAGTCACAAGAATTGGTTAGTATTTAAGAATTACTAAGAAAGGTTCCCTAAAGCTACCATTCCCTTGACCTGGGACGGTTGCTTCCTAGTCTAGAGGACTGGGGGACTTGGAGACTTGTTAACACCATTCCTTTACTCCTGGATGTCGACCAGATCTGGAAATTAGCATCAAAGGTCACCATGCAAAGACACTAAAAGCAGTATTGTTTTGCTTTTAAAATATAGTTAGAACATGAGCATGATCTTTCTCTGTGTCCATTAGGGTATTTTTTTAGGGTAAACTAAAACTACTAGTTATTTTTAGTCTACATTTTTTTCAATAGATTTAATTTATCCTGTTTTCTTTTTTGTATTAGATATAAATAGATCATAGTTGGTTATAAAACAAAATACTAGGCCCCCCTCCCCCCACTGGAGTTGCTTATAGGCCCTAAAAGATTGACAAGTTCCCTTAAATACTTGGAGCCAAAACTTCTTCATTGCCTTGATGGAGATTATTATACCTGCTTGGCAGGATCACCATGAAATGTTAAAATACTTGGCAGATTACATGTGGATGATAAATAGCAGTCCGCTTCTCTCACTGAAGTGGTCAAAGTTCTGTTTAATGAAATATTCTCGTTAATAGAAATATGTAAGGAACAAAATCTGCTTATCATTAAAAATGTACCAAACTTATAAGCAGTCATAAGGAAATTTTCTAAGTAAGAGAAATATTTTCTATTTTAATCTGGATGTAAATGGATCTTTAAATGTGTAAATATCAAACTATATACTTAAGAGTTATTTTATGCAACTGATTCTTTACCTGAAAAAAGCACTCAAAACATAAAACACTTTTAATGCCAGATGTGGTGGCTCACGCCTGTAATCCCAGCACTCGGAAGGCAGAGACAGGAGGATTGCTGAGTTTGTGGCAGCTTGCCTGGGCACCATAGTGAGCTCAGGGCCAGCCTGAACTACAACGCGAGACCCTGTCTCAAAAAGCAAAAAAAAAAAAAAAAA
>PVIC010054119.1:0-11639 GCA_004025085.1 Thryonomys swinderianus
CCCTTTCTTCTGTTACTACCCACATTATGACTACTACATGCAGGACAATACTGAAGTGCCACTTCCCCAACCTTAGAAGGCATTCAGTTTTCACCATTAAATCAAGTATCATGTAGGCTGTCATTTTTCCATGGATGCTTTTCATCAGGTGGGAGAAATTCTCTTCCATGTCTAGTTTGCTGAGCATTTTAAACAGATGTTGAATTTTTTCATATGCTTTTTTTTCTACATATATTCAAATAGTTATATAGGGATTTCCCATTTATTCTGTTAGTCAGAGAAAAGTATACTGATTACCTTTCAAATGTTCACCAGCCTTTGCATCTCTGAGATAAACCTCCTTTAGCCATGATGTACTATCCCTCTTACACATTTCTAAATTCAATCTGCTGACATTTTACTAAGTGTTTCTAGATATATGTTCAGTGATAAAATTTCAGTATGTTTTTTGTTTTTTTTTTTTTTTTTGGAGACAGGGTCTTGCTTTGTAGCCCAGGCAAGCCTCGAACTCAGCAATCCTCCTGTCTCTGCCTCCTGAGTGCTGGGATTACAGGCATGAGCCACCAAGCCTGGCACTGTGGTATGTGGTATTGATGGCTGGTGGGCATGAGTCACCATGCCCAGCATTGTATGTGGTTACCGGGATCAAACTCAGGACCTTGCGCTTGCGAGGCAGGCGCCGGAACCACTGAGCTAAATCTCCGGCCCCAGTATGTCTTTTTTTATGGTTTATTTTCCAAGTAGTAAGAGAAAGTTAGCAGGAAACTGAAAGATCAGAAGGCCTTGGTTCTTATAGGTACTGACTACACGTGTGTACACACAGATCCTTTTTTGCCTATGTGCTTCAGAGAGAGAGAATTTTCCTTGAATAGGTTCTGCTAAGATGTCCAGCCCTAGTAACAATAAAACAAAATTTCTCCCAACCTGATTCTGCACTAGCTGTTCCTTTGTCTTAAATGCTCTTCACTCACAAGGTATGCATACACATCAGCTCACCACCCTAACATCCAATCTAGATATAATGGGGTGTTCTCTTTCCTATATTTTTCTCTAGCTGTTGTATTTATTTATTTGGCAGCTTATGGTTTGCTTTTTCCCACTGAAATACATGTTTCACCATGGCAGGAGTCTTGACTGTCTTGCTGATCCATCCAGCACTGTGATAATTTTGAAATATATTCTCAAATTCTCTGATACTTCTAATCTTCAAAAGACGGGGGGCTCAATTTTCTTCTAATTCATAGAATATAGTGAAGTGATGGCATATGACTTCTAAATTTAATTACAAAGGCCCTGTGGCTTCTTGGATCACCTACGTTGGGGACACCAGCTGTCACAACTGGAAGACACTAAAGCAGCCCTTATAGGTTTTACATGGTGAACATGGTGACTGAAGGGCTCCTACCAACAGTCAGCAAGGAATCGAGGACTTTGCCAGCAGCTATGGGAATGAGCCAGCCTGGCAGAGTATCTTCTGAGCCTTGGCCTTAGGGTGTTCAGAGCTGTGGATGGCATCTCTGCTGTGATCTCCCCAGAAATGCTGAACCACTACTGCATAGCCATGCCACTCAAATTCCCCACTTACACAAACAGAGAGTGTTTGTTGCTCTACACCAGGTAGGTCTTTGTAAATTATTATGCAGCAGTAGATAATGTATACGAAGGCTGAATCACCAATTGTATAATGCCGAGTGTCCACATAGATCCCAATATACATTTGCTAAATGACTATATAAATAATTAAACACTTAGTCATATCGTGCAAGCTACTAGTGTCCTCATTTGATCCCGAAAACCTTATGCAATTGAATAACTTTATATCATATATAAGATATATTGGACAGAGAGCTTTCCTTCTTCATTTTGCAGATAAAAAGCATATTCAGAGCAGTTAAGTAAAATCATTCTCGGAACCTTTTCAAGGTCACAGGGCTTGTGAGTGAAGAACTCAGATATAGGGGCCAGAGGGTTAGCTCAGTGGTTCCAGCGCCTGCCTCACAAGCACAAGGACCTGAGTTCAATCCCCGGTAACCACATATAATGCTGGGTGTGGAGACACGCCCACCAACAATCAACACCGCATACCACAATGCTGGATGTGGTGGCTCACGCCTGTAATCCCAGCACTCGGGAGGCAGAGACAGGAGGATTGCTGAGTTCGCGGCGGCTTGCCTGGGCACCATAGTGAGCTCAGGGCCAGCCTGAACTACAATGCGAGACCCTGTCTCAAAAAGCAAAAAAAAAAACTCAGATATGTAATACCAAATTTCCCACCAAAGGGTACCAGACACTATGTAGCTCAGGCAAGCCTTGAGCTCAGGAATTTTACTGCCTCTGCCTCCCGAGTGCTGGGATTACAGGCTTGAGGCACCAAGCCCCCGCATTGTTGTATGTGGTTGTCAGGGATCGAACCAGGGACCTTGCGCTTGTGAGGCAGGTGCCAAAACCACTGAGCTAACTCTCTGGCCCCATACCCTAGGTGTTTTAAAATGACTTATTAAGGGTAATGCATAAATATAGCTCTTTAGTGTTCAGTTGTTTGGTAGGCATGAATATAAATCTAGACTTAAGAGTTACTATGAGCTTTGTCTCTCTAAACCTCGAATTTTGAAGGCCTATAAATCCTAAGACGATGGTATCCCAATATGATGGTATCTGGGAAGTATTTGGGTTTAGGTCGGGTCTTCATGAGGGGAAGAAGAGATATCAGAGGACTCTGCCTCCCCTCTCTGTGTGTGTCTGTATGTCTCTGACCCTCCTTCTCACCTTTTTCATCCCTCTCTCCCTCCTTCCTTGTGAGGACACAGAAAGAAGAGAACAAGTGGGGAAGAGATCCCTCACCAGAAAGGAAGTCAGCCAGAACCTTGATCTGATACTTCTCGCCTCCAGAACTAGGACAAATAAATGTCTGTGGTAGTTAAGCACCCTAGTCTATGGTATTCTGCTATGGCACACACAGCTAGGATGTGTTTTTATCTCTAATACCAACTTGATATTAATGCTTATCTAATTCATGATCCTGGTCACAAATACAAAATGTGAAGTACATTGGTTATAAAATATGTCTGTAAATCCTCTGACATTTTGCCCTTGATCAGTGGAGTTTTCTTCTCCCTTGCTTCTGTCTTAAGCCCTCGCAAACTGAACTTACTGGTTGACTAATAGTGTATGACTGAAGTAACTACATGATTTCCTAGGGTTGGTTATAAAAGGTGATACGATTTCCACTGGTTCACTTTGGGACAAAGATTCACTCATGGAATCCAGCCACTAGGTTGTGACAGCCAATACAAAAAGATCACACATATAGGCCCATGCATAGGCATTCCAGGTGACAGCATGCTAGCTGAGGTCACAACTAACACACTAACATCAAAACATGAGTGATCAAACCTCTACTCCCAGCTACTGAGTCACTTATAGGTCTGATGTTTCAATAGCTTAGACTTCAACTCATCAAGCCATCTTTGTTGTGCTTTGCCTGAATCCCTAACTTTATTCCTTTGCATCTATGTTACTCTGTTAACTACAGATCATGGGTGAGTGAAGACTGAACTGAGAATAAGATTATGTATTGATGGAAATTCTTCATTATACTGAGAAAATACTTAAAATTTAGTTTTGATCACACAGGAAAAACACCTTCATTAATGTAAATCAGCTTAGTTCTACAGCTAGTTTCCTGTCTGCTAGTGAAAAGGATCAAGGAAGAAGCACAAGATGACAGGTGTGTTTTTATCTCTGGAATGTTGGCTCTACATGTATTATTGAGTTCTGGAGTTCCTAGATGTCCCAACCAAGCAGACATTGGGCTAGACTCACATAGGCCTGGAGACAAAGCACACCAGTACCAAAAATACTGAGCAGCATTTATAAAGTAGGGCTGGTCCCAACAGTGTACATGTATCAGGGCAGAAAGTACAACAGAGAGAAGTTCTTTACTTCTTTACTGATACAGCCTGCATCCTGCAGGTCCAGGGACAGTCGCAGATGTGCGTGAGGAGGATAGGCTTCCTGCTCTTGTAATATCCGAATGGGACTGTAGTGATGGCATGAGAGGCATGTCTTGTGTTGCTCCCAACACTTTGGAAAATGCCTGATTTCATCAGATTATTTATCAATAATTGAAAAAGATAAATTTGTTTTACTTTCTTTTCAAGAGTAGGTATCTTGTCAGAATAAAATATACTCCTAAAAATACTCACTGTAAAATGACTGAGTTTTATAATATATGCAATGGGCTTCTGTCAGAATCCACTGCTAGCACTGCCCACATTCCAACTGCCATTCAAGATTACTTATGAGAACAGGAGCAGGGGCGGGGAGCTGCTGTTTCTGGTGAGCAGGAGATGCAACTACACCAGTATGCTGAGCCTTCTGAGCTCAGTTCCTTCAGGTCTATGATTTACTAAGGGAGCAACCCACAAAGTATGGGGTGAATGCGAAACAGCTGGGGGTGGAACCAGTCCTCTTACAGACAACTTTCACTCCCCTTCTGCAGCAGGCATTGACTGGATACAGAAAAGGAACCACACTGCTTCTCGGCTTTTTGGCTAAGATCAAGTGTAGTATCTGTTCTTATCAGTTTAATATCTGATATGTCCTCTATCCGAGGATAATATATTAAATGGATTTTTGGAGCTGGGAGTTGGAATAGGAGCTTGCTCCGTCCACTCCACGCATCGACCTGGTATTGCAGTACTTCCAGGAACGGTGCACTACCCTCTGGGGAAATATACGGGTTCTAAAATGGAAAAAAAAAAGAAAAGAAAAGGAACCAGACCAGTTAATCTTCCTGTTATCTGGGTGGCATGAAAAAGTATAAAAGACCAAAAATGTAAGGGTGGGGAGACATGGAAGGCATTTTTGAAATTCACAGGCATGTATGTATTTTCAAAACACCTGGGGTGGGGCCGGGGATTTAGCTCAGTGGTTCCAGCATCTGCCTAACAAGGACAAGGTCTTGAGTTCGATCCCCCATACAGTGACTCACATCTGTAATCCCAGGACTGGGAGGCAGAGGCAGGAGGACTGCTAATAGTTCAAGGCCGGCCTGGGCTACATAGTGAGTTTAGGGCCAGCCTGAATTATAAAGTGCAACCCTGTCTCAAAAAAAAACTAAAAAAGCAAAACAAAACAATACAAAAAGCCTGAGGTGAAAGAAACTCCTGGTGTCATAGGGAAAGCTATGCTTAAAAGGGGCCTCTTTGAACCACAAGACTGGATTCCCCAGCGCTGAGCCGCTCTAGGGACCCTCAGACAAGACCTTCAGGAAGTGAGGGCAGCATAAGAGGTAGAGGCAGCTAAAGAGAAGTCACACAGATGTTCTTCTTTCAGAGCAAAGGAAGTGCCAGCTCTGAGTAAAGCCTCTGTGCAGGACAGGGGAGAGCTACAGTGTGGATCTTCAATGTTCCCTGAAAGCCCCTGTGTTGAGGGTTGGTCCCCATGAAGAGCTACTGGGAGCTGTAAGAGGTAGGACCTGGTGGGACATCTTGGTTTCACTGGAGGCTTCCCCTTGAAGGGGTTGCTGGGACTCCAGCCCTGACATAGCTCTTTTGGCTCTCTGGTGATGAGAGCCACATGCTGTGCCACATGCTCTTGCCAGGATGTGCTACCTTGCCACAGGCCCAAAGCAATGGAGCTAATCTATCAAGGACTGAAACGTGTAAAACTGTGAGCCAAAGCAAACTTTTTCTCTTCCTGAGCTGATTCTCTCAGGCATTTGTTATAGTAACAGAAAGCTGATTATCATAGAGGCATGCTACACAATTATGTCACAAGCAAATTCAGATTTAGACTTGGTTTTCCATATATATTAAATACTTTAAAATACATGACACAATGTAATTTGTAATTTGTTGCAATTTTCTGTTCACACAAACAAAAAAAAACCCCTAAAACCCAAAAATCCTAGGGAAGTGAAGAAGGGAACTTCAAGAATCCTCCAGAAGAATCTAAAAGTATATTACTATCTTACTGAATATACAAGCCTTACCTTTTCTGTTGATATGAACTGAGCCCAAGTGTTGTTTCAGTCTGTAAAAGCAAAAAAATCATGATGAAAATACTAAAACCAAATTTTTATACTATATACATATATAATATCCAAATCATTTTATTGTACCTTCAACTTAGACCTAATATACACTTAGATTTTCAGATTAAAATTGATCCCCAAATCATGAAATCACTGGTCACATTAGGTAATTCAAAAGAGAAAACAATTTGGTTCAAGTTTTAAAAACACATGGCAATAATATAAAATAATGTAATTTATTTTGTCAAATAATAAAAATCCTACAAGAGCTTTCTTCATGGTCACTTCATTGTAAAGATGTCTGCCCCTCATAACCCACCTTTTGCCAACAGTAAGCTGTGTGTTGTGTCTACTGGTCCCTGCTGCCATGGAATTTGGTACACAGCAGGGATGTGAGGGAGAGGCATCCAAACACAATATTAGTATGTACACATTAAAAAAGGATTAAGAAAGAGAACAAATACATGTTTTTTTTTTTTTTTTTTTTGAGACAAGGTCTCACTTTGTAGTTCAGGCTGGCCCTGAGCTCACTATGTAGCCCAGGCAAGCCTGGAACTCAGCAATCCTCTTGCCTCTGCCTCCTGAGTACTGGGATTACAGGTGTGATCCACTATACCTGGCACCTGGCATCATGGTGTGTGGTACTGATTGCTAGTGGGCCTGAGTCACCATGCCCATCATTGTTGTATGTGGTTATCAGGGATCAAACTCAGGACCCTGTGCTTGCTAGGCAGGCACTGGAACCACTGAGCTAAAGCTCTGGCCCCTAGATGATGTATTTTAATACATCATAAGGAAAGCTTGTCTAGACAGCTAACATTTACACTAATACCTGAAAAAGAGTGGTGGTGGCATTGGTGCTTAATAGAGGGAAAGAGTATATGCAAAAGCCTTAGTAAAGGAACCAGCTTGTTCAGGAAACAGACAGCATATCTACCCAGCTGTCTTGAAAAAAGCCTGGAGGGCTAGGCAGGAACCAGTCTGCACTGGATCTAGTTAAGATACCTTGATAAGTAGTCTGGGTATTATATGCTAAATACAACACAAGGATCTGAAAGAGTAAGAAACAGACTGACATGTCTTATTGTCCTGGCCATTGTACAGATGATGAGTTAGAAGAGGAAAACAGAGAAAGTAGGATGTTGGGAGGCTACTAGTATAGTTGAAGGGAAGAAGGACATGAACATCTTAATGCTGTGTGAGAAAATGCCAGCACTCCAAGGAATACCATCAGTGATCTTACCCAAAGGCAAGCTGCTATATTTTAATTAGAAAAACCACCAGTGCTGTGGCATTTTTCCCCATTAAAATACAGAGTTAGACAAAGAAATACATGTACTTCAGGAAATGTTTTATCAACACATGGTGTTATTAACATACGGGCAAGGGTCCCTAGAGGATATTTTATATTGCAGGAAACCCACTACACTGCTGGCCCTTAGAAGAGAAACTGAAATTGTGTGTGCAGCAATCTCAAGATCAAGGTTATCTAAGCAGCAGTTCACTGTACAAATGAATGTCTGGAAACTAATGGCCACTCCTTTGAGCATTCCTTGCAATTTTAGAGGTCAAAGGTAATTGTATTAATCTCATGATTTCTCAATAAATTTACTATTAAAGTAGTCGTACATTTTGTAGTTTTTTTTTTTTTTTTGAGACAGGGTCTTGCTTTGTAGTTCAGGCTGGTCCTGAGCTCACTATGTAGCAATATCAGGAATCCTCCTGCCTCTACCTCCTGAGTGCTGGGATTACAGGCGTGAGCCACCACACTCAGCACTGTGGTATGTGGTACTGATTGCTGGTGGGTATGAGCCACCATGCCCAGTATTGTATGTGGTTACTGGGGATCAAACCAGAGACTTTGCACTTGCTAGGCTGGAACCACTGAGCTAATCTCTGGCCCTCAAAATAATATTTTAAAGTATATGAGAAAAGAATGGCAGATGAGGGAAAAGTTCCTATTTTTTGAGGGTGCATACCAGATAACCTATAAGGGTGCCCATAATTAAAATGCTTTAGCAATATAACTTGGGTGTGTGCATTTATGTATAGATGAAGCAAATACAGAAAAATCTGAACTTTGGGTCTATCTGGGATGTGGGTTTTCATCAAATTCTTTTGCTGTACTTAAAAATCCCTTCATCTTTTACTATGAAAATTTTATCTACTGAACAAAGAATGGGAGAAAATATTTGCAAATAGCCTATGTGGTAAGAGGTTAATAAACTCTAAAGAATACCTACAGTTCAACAAGGGAAACAATCTGACTCAAATATGTAAAGCCCTTGAACGGACAAACATTTCTGCAAAGGAAACACACAGCTGGCCAGCAGGCACACAGTTCAACATCACTAATCAACAGGGACATACAAATCAAGATTACAACAGAATCACTTCATAGCCATTAGAATGGTTATTACATTTTTTTTTTTTTGAGACAGGGTCTCGCTTTGTAATTCAGGCTGGCTCTGAGCTCACTATGTAGTCCAGGCAAGCTTCGAACTCAGCAATCCTCCTGTCTCTGCCTCCCGAGTGCTGGGATTACAGGCGTGAGCCACCACGCCCGGTTTTTTTTTTTTTAGACAGGGTCTTGCTTTGTAGTTCAGGTTGGCCCGGAGCTCACTATGTAGGCCAGGCAAGCCTCAAACTCAGCAATCCTCCTGTCTCTGCCTCCCGAGTGCTGGGATTACAGGTGTGAACCACCATGCCTGGCAGGTTATTACATTTTTTAAAAAGCCACAAAAATAAATGTGTGAGAAAACTGTGAGAAACATGTAAGAAAACTGGACCCCTTGTACATTCCTGGTTGGGATTAAAAAACAATGTAATCACTATAAAAATAGTATGGCAGTTCTATAAAAAAAATCAAACATAATTACCATATGATCCAGCAATTCCTCTTCTGGGTATACATCCTGAGATTGGAAACAGGGACTCAAATATTGTACGGACCATGTTCACAGCAACATTATTCACAACAGTGAAAAAGTGGAAGGACCAAAGAGTGCCTTGTGGAATCAACAAAATGTGGCTCCTACACACCATGGAATTATTCAGCATTAACATAGGAAGGAAACTGATGTATACTCCAACAGATGAACCTTGATTAATTCTACATTACACTAAGTGGAATAAGCTAGTCACAAAAGACAAACTCTACATGATTCCCCATATATGAGGTATAGTACTTAGAAAACTGAAATTAATAGACAGAAAGTAGACTCAAGGTTGCCAAGGGAAAAGGAGATGGAGGAATGGGAGTTATTTAATGGGAAAGAATTTTTTTTTTTTCCGACACAGGGTCTTGCTTTGTAGTTCAGGCTGGCCCTGAGCTCACTATGTAGTCCAGGCAAGCCTCAAACTCAGCAATCCTCCTGCCTCTGCCTCCTGAGTGCTGGAATACCAGGAATGAGCCACCATGCCTGGCTGGGAACGAATTTTGATATAGGAAGTAAAAAAGTTCTGGAGTTGGATGATTATCGTGGTCGCACAACAACGTGAATGTACTTAATGCTGCTAAACTGTACATTTAAACATGGTAAAGATGTAAATTTTTATTATATAGTTTAACCGCAATTTAAAGAAAACTGTCATAATCAAGACAATGTGGTGCTGTCAGATCAATGGAACTGAAAAAACTACAGAATGTTTACATGCATGCACACACACCTATACACACTTACTTGATTTTCAACATCAATGCACTTCTGGAGAGAAACACATCCTAACATGTCCTAACACCCATGCAAAGTCATGGTAAGAAGAAAATGAGCCTTTATCCATTCTTTCTCACCATGTACTCAAGTTAATTACAGATACATCACAGTTCCAAGTACAAAAATTGAAGACATAAAGCAACAATAAACTAGAGGTTTATCTTTGCAACTCTGAAATCTAACAAAAATTTCATGAACAAAACCCTGATAGTCATAAAGAAAAAAAGACTAAACATCAAAATTGAAAACATGTTCATCAAGGTTATGTAATACACATGAAAAGGAACAAGAAAATATTTGCCAACTGCATATCTGATGAATGACTGGTATCCTAAGTAAATATCCTGAGTAAAGATAACTTGAAATCCTTAGTAAGAAAAGAACTCAATTATTTTACAATGAGCAATCATATGAATGGTAACTAAGCATATGGAAAAAAAAGTTCAATGAATGGAAACTACAATGAGATACCACACTCCTATTACAATGTCCAATCTTGGCAAGGATCAAAAGCAAATAGAACTCACACATTGCTGGTGGGACTGCATATAAAACAGAGCAACCAGGGGTATTACAATCCCCAATTTAAAACTCTACTATAAAGCCGCTGTGATAAAAACTGCATGGTACTGGCAAAGTAACAGACCCAAGGACCAGTGGAATAGATTAGAAGACCCAGAAACAACTCCAGATACACTAAGCCACCTTATCTTTGACAAAGGAGCCAAACATCATCCCCAATGGAAGAAAGACAGCCTCTTTAACAAATGTTGCTGGAAAAACTGGGCTTTAGCCTGCCAAAAGCTAAAGCTAGACCTATCTCTTTTACCATGCACAAAACTAAACTCACAGTGGATATGAGATTTAAACATTAAAACAGAAACAATAAACCTGCTGGAAAACACGCTAGGTAAAACTCTTGGGAGACATTGGCTTAGGCAGAGACTTTATGAATAAAACCTCTATAGCACAAGAACTAGCAGAAAGAATCAACAAATGGGATCTCATTCTACTGAAAAGCTTCTGCACAGCCAAAGAAGTCGCTGGCACTGCTAGAAGACAACCAACAACATGGGAAAAAATCTTCACTCGCTGTTTATCAGACAAAGGGCTATTATCGACAATATATAAAGAACTCAAACACATCAGCCTCCCCAAGTTTAAAAACCCAATTCAAAAATGGGCATCTGAAATGAACAGACACTTCTCAGAGGCAGAAGTCAAAGCAGCCAAGAAAATGTTCAACATCACTGGTCATTTGAGAGATGCAAATGAAAACAACACTGAGATTTCATCTCACTCCACAAAGAATGGCCGTGATCACAAAATCAACCAATAATAAATGCTGGCGAGGCTGTGGGGAGAAAGGAACCCTTCTCCACTGCTGGTGGGATTGCTGACTTGTGCAACCATTGTGGAGATCCGTGTGGAGATTTCTCAGAAAACTAGGACTAGGGGTCCCATTTGACCAGGCTATCTCCCTGCTAGGAATATACCCAAAAGAATTTAAAAAATCACATTGGAAAGACAGCTGTACACCCTTGTTCATAGCAGTTCAGTTCGTGATAGCTCAATCTTGGAAACAACCCAAATGTCCATCAACTGGAGAGTGGATAAAGAAGATGTGGTTTTTTAAAAAATAAAATGGAGTATTACTCTGCCATAAAGAATGACAAGACAGATCCATTTAGGTGCAAATGGAGACACCTGGAGGATATACTAATAAGTGAAATCAATAGATCACAGATAGACAAATTCCGGATCTTCTCTTTGGCATGAACACCTGTAGATGCAAATGAGCTCTAGAAAGTATGACAGCTTTTATAGAGTGGGAAATTTCCATAGGAAACTTGGTGTGGGAATGTGATGAGGGGAAGGAATAAATA
>PVIC010054120.1:0-11633 GCA_004025085.1 Thryonomys swinderianus
ATATTGAGCGTCTTTGCTTATGCTTGTTTGGGATTTACATGTCCTTTTGGTAAAGTGATTGTTCAAACCTTTGCTCATTTTTATTAGCTTTCTGGTTTGTTACTGTAGTTTGAGAGTTCTTCAGATATAGCGATGTGTGCTTCTCAGATGTGTGCTTTCTAAATATTTTCTTTTAGCTTGTAAGTAGGGTTAGAGTAGAAATTGATTACATGACACTGGTTTTTTGTTTTAGTTATAGATCTGTTGTATTCTAAAATTTGTATTTTGTGATGCCTGCATTTGTAAGATGTGTAGACCTACAAAGCTAACAAACAAAATTTTAAGTCAATATACCTCATTTTTTAAAAATATATCTCTGTATGAAAAGCTTTGTAAACCGAGGGCTTCTGGGATGATGGTAGAATGAGGGCTTGCAATCTGTCTCTTCACCTAAACAACAACCACACTACAGTCTACTGTTTCAGAGAGAGCTCTGGAGCATACTGCAAACTCCATATCTGGGAGAAGGCTGAGACAATAACCTAAGACAATTTAATTTCAGTCCATTTCAGCTCTCAGTTCAATATGGCTACTCATTCCCCATCTCTCCATCACACACAATACCCTGGAATGCCTTACCCACAGACATAAGATTCCAGGGCAGGCAAAATCATCTGTTCTCCAGATACTGGGCATCCATTTTCTGATTGCCAGTTGCTGTTTCTGACACCACCAAGGCAGTCACGGAGGCAGTAGACACTGTGACATCCAATCTCTGTCACCAGTACAAACCTCTGTCCCCATAGCTGAAGTGGCTCTTAGTGGACTTCATACACCAGTACGTTTTTTTCTTTCATGTTTTCCCTTTCCTCTGTTGGAAGCTAGACATTAATGACTTATAAGGACGTTCAACAGCAACCACATATATGGGGGAAATTAAAAAGTCACTTCACATGGCAAGAGAAATGTACAAGTCCCTCCATATGAATATAGCTCCAGCAGATCCTCAGAATACAGATAGTGTGTAGCAGCTGGAAACCTAAATCAGAAAATATCAAATCCTGGAGAAGGAGGAAAATCCAATTTACAAAGTTACTACTTTATTACGCTAAAAAATCCAGCTTAAAAAAAATCATATGTCATGAAACAAAATAGGAAAGAACAACCTATTCAAAGAAAAAGATTGAACCCACAGATATTGTTTCTGCAAAAGATTTAAAACAACTGCCCTGAAGTGCTCACAGAGCTAAGAGAAATTCTGAATGAAGTGAAAAATGACATGTGAGCAAAATATCTCAAGGAACAGAAACTCAAAAAAAAAAAAAACAAAATTAATTCTGTAGCTGGAATATAATAATTTTTAAAAATTCACTGTAGGAATTTAAAGACATACTTCAACAGACTGAAGAAATAATCAGCGAACTTGAAGACAGCACAATGGAAATTGTCAAGTCTGAGAAACAGAAAAAAGAAGATTGAAAAATACTGAACAGAGCCCAAGAGATCGTCAGGAAAATATCAAGAGGACCAGTATGGGCACTAAGGCAACTCTAGAAAGAGGAGAGAGTGGAAGTCATGGAGAGAAATTTGAAGAAATAATGGCTGAAAAATCTCCAAATTTAATTAAAAATATGAATATAAGTATTCAAAAAGCTCAATATACTTCACTGAGGATGAACTCAAAGATAGTCACACTAAGATGCACTGTAATCAACTGTCAAAAGACAAAGAGAAAATCTTGAAAGTAGCAAGAAAAAATAGTCATCACATACAATAAGATTATCAATAGATTGTTCATCAGAATTTTGAAGGCCAGAAAGTTGTAATCTTTCTCATAAATACTTTAAATTTCTAACAAAACAAGTCAAGTAGAAATCTTATATATTTGTAAAAAAACCATTTCTCAAAAATAAGGAAGAATGGGCCAGATATTTTGCTCATTGGTTCCAGCGCTTGCCTAGCAAACCCAAGGTCCCTGGTTCCATCCCCGATAACCACATACAAAAATACCAGGCATGGTGACTCATGCCCACCAGCAATCAGTACCACATACCGCAGTTCTGGTCATGGTGGCTCACGCCTGCAATCCCAGCACTTAGGAGACAGGAGGACTGCTGAGTTCAAGGCTTGCCTGGGCTACATAGTGAGCTCAGGACCAGCCTGAACTACAAAGCAAGACCCTGTCTCAAAAAAAAAAAAAATAGTATCACTATAATGATGGTTTCTATCATTTTTTTTCTAAGAGATAAACTCTTTTTTTTTGAAGCAGGGTTTCTCTTTGTAGTTCAGACTGACCTTGAACTCACTAGGTAGCCCAGGCAAACCTCGAACTTGTGGCAATCCTCCTGCCTCTGCCTCCCGAGTGCTGGGATTACAGGCATGAGCCACCAGACCTGACATTGTGGTATGTGGTACTGGGGACCAAACTTGGGACCTTGCACCTGCCAGGCAGATGCCAAAACCACTGAACTAAATCCCTGGCCCGAGATGAATTCATTTTTATAAGATTAATTTAAAAACTAATATCCCTACATGTAACTTTGGTTAAATATACATTTTTCCTACATAAATTATCAATGCATAAAAAATTCAAGCATTTTTTGAGCACACACTCTACAAAAATGTAATTTTGTTGTATTAACAACTGAAATGCATGGAAATAGAACTGAAACAGATTTTTTGTACTAATTGAAATTAAAGTGGCATAAATTCAAATCAATGTGTTATAACTTCAGTCACAGTCCACATAATATCCAGGATAACTACAAAGAAAATAGTTATAGATTATACACAAAGGGAAATGAAGAAATTCAAACATTATACTACTAAACCTAAACACAAAAAAGAGAAAAAAAGTCACGAGATACATAGAAAACAAAAGCAGATGTTCCTCTTTATCAGTAGTTACTTGGTCAGTGGGGGAGAGCCCACAGCACATGTGCTGCAGCAGGTTGTTTGTATCCCTGAAAGCTCTAAAAGGTTCCCGTCGGGCTGGAGAGTTACCTCAGTGGTTCCAGCGCCTGCCTCGTGAGCGCAAGGTCCTGAGTTCGATCCCCGGTAACCACATACAATGCTAAGCGTGGTGACTCACGCCCACCAGCAATCAATACCGCATACCACAGTGCCAGGCGTGGTGGTTCACGCCTGTAATCCCAGCACTCAGGAGGCAGAGGCAGGAGGATTGTTGAGTTGAAGACTTGCTTGGGCTACAGAGTGAGCTCAGGGCCAGCCTGAACTACAAAGTGAGACCCTGTCTCAAAAAAATAAAAAAATTAAAAAAACAAAGGTTCTCATCACTGCTTCAGACAGGCTACACTTATCAATCAAAGCATAGAGATTGGCAGAAAAGACTTTTTTAAATGTTTTGAATTATATTCTGTCTTCAATAAACTCACTTTAGATTCAAAGACACAAGTATAGTAGATTTAATGTGAAAAGATTAAAAAAACATTTCATTCTAATAGTGAACAGATGAGGGCAGCAGAAGAAGGTATATACTAACATCAGACAAAATACATTTCAAATTTTAAAGGTTACGAGAGACATTATATGTTGACAAAAGATTCAATGCAGCAAATAGTTAACACTGTTTCAAACACTACAGACCTTAAAAAATACTCTAGTTATATTAAGCTAAAAATAAAAAATTAAAGCATAATGATTCTATAATTATAACTGGAGACTTTACATGCCTCAATTTTAGTAACAGAACAACCAGACCAAAGAAAATGACCAAGGAAATAAAGGATTTGAATGTCATAATACACCAACTAGCTGTATGAGACATATAAAGAATATTCCAGCCAACAACAACAGAATATCCATTCTTCTCAAATGTACTTAGGATATATTTCAGGAAACTGGAATACTTGTGCACTGTTGGTGGGGATGTAAAATGGTAGAAAACAGAATGACATACCCTCAAAAATTAGAATAAAATTTCTGTATGATCGAACAATTTCACATCTGGAAATAGATCCAAAAAAATTGAAAGTTAGGGCTTAATGAGATTTCTATATATCCATGTTCATAACAGTATTACTGAGAATAGCTAAAATGTGAAAGGAACCCAAATATCCATCAAAGAATGAATAACTAAAATGTTGTATATATCTACAATGGAATATTATTCAACTTTAAGAAGAAATAAAATGCTGATATATGCTACAGCAGAGAAGAACATTAACAAAGTCATGCTAAGTGAAATAAACCAGCAATAAAAGACAAGTGTTATATCACTTCACTTATATGAGGTAATTTGAACAGTCAAATACTATATACAAGGTACTTAGAGTAGTCAAACATCTTAAAGATAGGAGGAAGAATGGTTGCATCAGAGTGTAGAAAAGAGGAAAATGGGGAGTTGGTGTTTACTGGGTATAGAATTTCAGTTTTGTAGATGAAATGAACTATGCAAATGGATAGTAGTGAAGGTTGTCCAATAATAGGGATGGACTTAAAGCCACAGAACTATACACTGAAAGATAGCTATATTGGTATATTTAATGATTTATGTATTTCATCATAAATTTTTTAAACCTAACATACATCTATACTAAATTTATTGTACCAAAAAGTGTTTTTCTTTCCAGATTTCTTCCTATTCCCTTTATTTTCTAGCCTGTGGTAACCAACAGTTGAGATCACGAGGAAATATCTACCATACCACAATATAATTTATTTCATCAGAAATTTTCCACAAGCCATCATTGGAAACACACACTCTTAAAAGTGAAGTATGTCAGTTTATCGTTCCCTAGACCTTAACAGACTATCCTGAGCCATCCCTGCCTTACATAGTAAGTTTCTAAGTCACCGCAGAGCCTGGTTATATTCTTTCCACTAAGCATCCTTCCAACTTCTGTGTAAGAAGAAGTCAAAAGAAGATGTCAGTGGGCATATTAATTTTTGAAAAATCTCAAAAACATAAACAGATTTTAAAAGACCGTATGCTAGTCTTCTTCAGCTTCCAAACCACAGTGGTTGTACTGGGAATGATTATTTAGATCCTTGCAATAAATGAAACCCAAAGTGGTTCCAATAAGTAATGAATCCATGGTGGAAAAGTAATTTCATTCATTTGTTCTCTTATCCTTGGATTTGCTTTCTCTCAAAAAAAAAAAAATCGAGGCGGAGACAAAGAAAAGAACAGAACAAGAAGCATACTTGAAATATTTGCAAATAAAAACATTATGGCTCTGTGAACATAGAATATCATGCCAGTATTTTAGATTTGCCAGGATGTCTGCTGTGAATGTTGAGGGAATTAGAAGCAAATAGCTTAATTCTGCTATCAGTTCCCTTACTATTCTACCATAAGGAAATCCTTTGCTTTTCCATTTTTTTCCTTCATTATGTGCATTATTAACTTAAGTGAGACAAAAATCAAGCCAAAATATTGAATATATGAAGTGCTCTCCACCAAAGCTTACCTAAAATAATATTTTTAATATTATTAAAATTCTGAACTCAAATTCATTAAGTAGGTTTGCATATGTCACAAGTTTCAATTTTGTACAGAGATCAGATTTTTTAAAAATAGTATATGTTAGTCACATTTGTGTTACTGTAACAAATACGCAAATCAACTGAAAGAGAAAACGTATGTTTCGATTAACAGTTTCAGAGATGTCAGTCCATGGAGGTTTCTCCTTGTTGTTTTGGACACCGGGAGCTCAGGAAGTCACAGGGGAGAATATGATAGTGTTTGCTCGTTCCCCCTAGGGGAGCAGGGAAACAAAAGCAGGGTCCCTAAATCCTTCAAGGGAATGCTCCTCGGATCCAGTGCCTCTCCACTGGCACTAAGTTTTTAAAGGTTGCTCTGCTCGGAACAGGGCCACAGACTTGCAGCCATGCCTGAAACACATGGGCATCAGGAGATCCTCAAGATCTGAATGAAACCCTGTCTCAAAAAAAAAAAACAGAAAGACTCCATTCAACTACAAAGTCAGTTCACTCTAAGCGTAGAGGTTCTGTACAACTCACTATCGCTCCCACCAGTTTCTCTCGTGGATAGTGACAACCTAGTGCTAAAGTTTACATAAAACATCAAAGTAATAGCCAGAAATTTTGAAAAAAGAAAGAACAAGGGTGGAACTTCACACCCCAAAATTTGAAGACAATGTAAAGCCACATTAACTGAGAGAGGTGTCAGTGAGAGCATGACCATTAATAGTGTCTGGAATTAATGACATCTGGGAATAATAAATACACCTAATGCCCAGATCTTTGTTTTAATGGTATTTGAAAAAAATACCTTTTTTTCCATTTTAAAAAGCCAAATCTTCCTGTAGAAGTTGTAAATTCCAAGAGGAGGACAAAACCTAGGATGAACCTAGAACATTCTGTAGTGTCAGGAAATAAAGCAATATTCAAAAAAGAATGAGTGCATGTCCAAAGATCACAGGAGCCAACTTGAAACAGCTTCCAACTACCAAGTAAGCAAATTAATGATAGACTGGATTATAGCCAAGATCCTACATTGAATCTATAATGACAGAAATAAACATATAATTAAATGAGAGATAAAAAGCTCTTCCAAACTCACAAATCTAGGAAATAAGACAGAAATAGAAATTTACCATTAGAATATCAGAGTAATAACTGTTGTGGGCAAAATCTGTCAATGAATGCTCCCATTAGTGGGCAAAACTTGAGTTGAAATCCAACATTTGCATAGTGTGAAATTATCTCCCCTACAATATTTATTAATTACCAAAGGAAAAATAGTAATATTTAAATTATAGAAGGAAAAATCTAGCAGATACTACCTGATCAAGATTACTGTCACTAGTAATAAGACATGCTGAATTCACACACTTCCTGAGGCAGAACCCTAGAAAAGCTTCATCATTTTTGTCTTGTGCTTGCCAAAATTGTAAAAGTTAAATATATTTGTAAAAAATTAAGCAAATCTGTATTGTTAGATATTGTACAAAATAGCTGTCCAAAAGTCTTCAGACATTGAAAGACAAAGAGAGAGCACAGAAACATTGTGGATTAAGAGACCACGGAACCATGAGGATTAAATGCTAGGTGTAATCTTAGATAGGAGTCCAGGAACATAGTGTCATGGCCAGAATGGAGCAGGGAAGATTGATGAAATCTGACTAAATCTGTAGTTCAGATAATAATAAAATGAATTGTAATAAGGAGTTGGGTGTTGGCTCATTTGGCAAAATTGCCCTACTTCCCATCATGCAATTTAATAAAAGAAGTCTCCGGGCCAGAGATTTAGCTCAGTGGTTCCAGCACCTGCCTCGCAAGAGCAAGGTCCTGAGTTCAAGACCGGTAACCACATACAATGCTGGATGTGGCGACTTACACCCACTAGCCATCAATACCACACACCACAGTGCCGGGCATGGTGGCTCATGCCTGTAATCCCAGCACTTGGGAGGCAAAAGCAGAATTGCTGAGTTCCAGGCTTGCCTGGGCTACATAGTGAGCTCAGGGCCAGCCTGAACTACAAAGTGAGACCCTGTCTCAAAAAATAAAAAAAAAAATAAAAAAATAAAAGAAATCTCCATGGTGAGCCACTGTCTCAATGATTTGCATTTAAAGGTAAGCAATAATTAAGAATAACAGGCAGCTGCTAATAAATTACTAACCCCAGAAAGTGCTGCTAATGCACAACTCACTCCAAGAGATAGTGTGTGTATCAAAGACATCATCACACTTCATAATCTGTTGAAATTTATATTACTTTTGTCTCTGATCCTAATGTTCTTCTTTCTCTTCTTTCTTCTCTTCTGCTTTCACTCATACTTCTACATTGTGTTCATTATATAATTGAGCTGAAGTTATTTTTAAATAGCATACTGCTATCAATTTTCATAGGCTCTCTACTGAAGCTTTTAGTTTCTCTTTTTCAAAATAAAAAGCTAAAGCTATACTCGGTGATCTCTCTTCCATGCAATACTTAAATTGATGTAGCATGTGTGAGGTTACTAGTTCTTGATAGAAAATGTTTTACTATCTTGGCAAAAATCTTAGAAGTTCATTCAGAATCATGTCGTCAAAATGTTTTCATGAGGTTCTTGGAAATAGAAAAAAATACCAGAACATAAGGAGTGCATTCTTTAACTTTATAAATAAACCTAGTTCCATCTTCTTACTTATAATTCATGCTGAAATTGAATACAGCATACAAGTGACCGACTAAAGTACAAATAATTACAAAACCCCACTTTTTCATTGCAAAGCATAATTTTTATTTGTCAAAAGAGAGTTACACTTCCATCTCTGTTACCACTACTTTTTCAGAAAAACCAATTATATCAAATCCTGATACAATATACATTAGAGAGATGAGCAGTACAGCCTGCATTATCTACTTCAGAATTTTTACAAAGTAATTTAAAGTTCATCTGAAGCACTTTCAGAATCTGGCTCCCATCCTAAATGCTTTCACATTGGGGCTTAAAATACTTTTTATTTCAGTTTGCTACTAATACCCTAAGTTGAATTTCCTTTAATTTAGTCTGATCAGAAAAGAAGCTAAAAGATCAAGGAAAATAGGAATCTATGTTCACAAATTGAAATCCCAATATAACATTTTTTAAATAGATTAGTTGTAGCTTAACTAAATCTATCCTTTCTTCACGCTCCAATCTTCTTACAACTTAACTGGATAGGAAGAAATGTCAAATACAGGTAAAAATGTCAAAATCCATGTGTGTGTGTGTGTGTGTGTGTGTGTGTGTGTAAGAGCATACTGATTGCATGTATTGGAAGAGGGGAGTGGACAGTAGGGACAGTATTCTATTTTTAGGATAACCTGTTTATTAGAAGGCTTAGCTTAGTTCCTAATCCTCTTCTGTGTTTCAGGTCAGCACATAGTGAGACATTGTAGAAATGTTAAGTTTGACAAGAGAAGGCTTAAGACATACAATTTTGACCATTAGCAAACAGATGATTCAATAATTAAAGCACATTTTTAATCCAGGAGCTCAGACTTTCCTGAGAACTCTTCCAGGGGATCAGCACACCCATGACTTAAAGACCTCCCATCAGGCCTCACCTCCGAAAGCTTTCTTCCTCACCAACTGCTGCTCTGAGGACCACCCTGTCCCACGAGAACATTTAGGAGGCCACAAACCATAGCGAAATCCTGAAGACCAGAACACCAAGAAGGGAAAACCTGTACAGGAAAGGAAAGGACCAAGTGTAGAATAAGTGCGTGGTTTCAAGAAATTAAGAATCTCATTTTTCTGTTCTTCTTTCATTGACTAATAGATTATGCCACAAGAATTCCCATACTCCTACTTGATATAGTGAACAATACTAAGTGCAGTCAAATATAAGCACCAATTTTCAATTTTTAGGAACAACCAGTGACTAAAGGGATGAGACAGACCACATTATAGAGACTTCATCTGAATCTTGTTCATCCCCACATGACTTCCTCCACTGAAGTTAAGGTTTAAAATTATGAAATTTAGGGGGATATCAAACATTTGTTGTTTACTTGTATAAAAGTTAATTTTTAAAAACTTCGCATGTACTGATCTATCCAAATTTTCAAGCTACCTTGTGAAGTAGATACCATTGAGCATGTGTCCACAGGGCACACTTACACACATGTACATTTACAATGTAATTGTCATATATGTACATGTTTATATGGACATGTGTGTATATGCAGATCCTATGTCCAATTGCATGTGTGTAACCATATATAAGTACATATAATTCTCACCTTCTTTTGCTCACCTTTCCTTCCCTCCATTGCCTGCCATGGTTTCCCCTCCAAGAGAGGAATGTACCCCACTCTGTGACTCTGGCTGGTTCTGCAAGGAGTTTTAATTCAACCAACCACATGTGTGATCTGGAAAGACACTTCATATGAGCTTGCACAGTTCAGCTTGTTTTCTTTGCCTCCGCCATCTACCAACAAGAAATAAACTTCAGGTATTCAACAGGCCCAGAAAGAGATGTGTGGCACAGATCCAAAGTTTCTTACTGCCTGGGGCCAGATATAATGAAGCTGGCTGGTCCCGGTAGGTCAAATTCCAATGAAATCATTAACGTGTACATACACGTGCCAGAAAAATTAATATTTGTGGTAATCTATTGAGGTCTCATGACTCTTCACTACCTGGTGTAACTGCAGGCACAATGGACAAATTCAGTGTACCTAAAGAAGACTTTAGTGAAAATCTCAGATAGTAAGATTATGAATTTTATTATTTCTTTAGAGTTGTTGAATGGTTTAAAACTCATGCATTTTTTAAGTTTTCAGCATGTCTCTATAAAGTAAAAATTACTACCATATTTATGTGTCATATTTTTCTGTGTTCAGAATAACTTTAAAATCATATTTATTTGTAGCACTGAAATTATCAGAAGATTTAAGTTATAATCAGATGTTCTGATGTTTTATTGTACAGCAGAGTGTCTATGGATAATAGTATTGCACTATGTATTTCAGAACAGCTAGAAGAAATAATTTTGGAATTTTTTACTACAACTAAATGCTAAATATTTGAGGAAACAGATATGGTTACCTTGATTTTAACATAAAATATGTACATATTAAAATATTAAATGGTAATCCACACTTTTTCATAATTGTTATGCATCAATTTAAAAAAGAAATTATATACTATTCAACATTTACTCAAATTTATCTTTAAAGCCCAACTTTTACTATGGCTTTAAGTATTGGAAATCAAACAGTCTTCTGGTTCAAAAGGTTCCAAGACATTTTTTAAAAGAAAATAGAGATATAAATGAATCAGTGGTCCATTTTCTTGAACATTCCTGAATTTCTTCAAAACATCATAGAACTTGTATAATAAGCTGCTCATAGAGATTTAGTTGTATAGAGTCACAGACGTATAGAAGAGGCAATCTTATTCTATTTTAATTCATCTAGAATTTCATTTTAACTTTATTTCATACAATCACTGAAGCGTCACATTTGGGTGTATTTGTTGAGCTGTGATAAATCATAGTAACTTCTAGGAATGCTGGTGAGGCATTTTATGCATCAGTGATGGGCAGAGCCTGTCCAGAATCCACATTTATTATTCATGGTATTTCTAAGTTACTGTCTCAAAGTCTTCTGCCCGAAGGCCAAGGGCAATTATTCCTGCAAAATACTAAAAATTAGCAATCTTCTGCTAATCATTGTTTCCCTTCAATCCCACGCCTATCGTGGTGGCTTGGATCTAAGAGTGACATTTAGATTGATCCCAAGAAGTAGACTAATGAAAACATGAACCACATTTTTTTATATTGCAATATTTTTTATGTTGGCTTTTCCAACAAGGCTAAATCATCACTGAACAGCAACTCTCTTAAAGACCTTAAACCTTTCCAGTTGAATTTCCAGCGACAATCTCAAAAGCTCTTTGTCATACTTTTCTAGCACCTTTTCCCATAGTCAACGATATTGAGCTAAATTGAATTACACATACTAAAATTCCTTAATTTTTTGACCTTCCCTGAATTGATTTGTTAATATTCTCCCTTTACAAGGCTGCTGGGAGTAGATGAGGGAGTGGGTTGTAGAAGACGTGGTGGGCTGGCACTACTGCTTGTGAAGAGATCTTTTCTTTTACACAAGAGCACATACATTCCTCTTTTTATTTTTTTATTTTTTTAATTGAATTCTTTATTGGTAAAATTTATATACATCTCAAAATCAC